>JAODAL010005583.1:0-142053 GCA_025379985.1 Phyllomedusa bahiana | reverse complement strand
ATAAACATGTGACTGTGCAGTCCATGTCTTTGCTTCTATTATTTGGGTATAGTGCATAAATAATACTACCATACATTATACTGCCATATCATTCAATGTGCAATAACATCAACATAAAAAACCCACAAATATTAACTCACACTGGCTAAAGAACAGCACCATAAAGTTTAATATAGCATCTGTTTTAAAATAAAGCCACCATACAGCAACCACATTGTAGCACCATACACATTTCAAATAATAAGCAAAGGGATAAAAAAAAAACTCTTACGAGATTTAAGTCCATTTTTGTCTTGATTTTCTGTCATTTAAAATAGTGACGATTATACTTGATGAGAAAGTTTGTGGATTTGCCCATCAGCATTTATATTGTATTTACATTGTGATAACCAAATTTAAAGGGGATTTATCGCTTCTTCTGTTCGTGTGTTTAATTGTGCTCTCAGCTTCTCAGCTCTACAAATTCAGGGGTGTTTCTTCCCTTCCCAGTTGGGTGTTTCTTAACTGATGACATCATCCCCCCTTCACTGTTCATGCTCGCTCCCAAGTCTCCCCCCCCCCTCTCTGAGTCCACATGTCACTGTGTAGTTCTCCGTATGCAGTCTTATTTTGTAGGTATATTTACATACCACAGGCTTGCAGTCTAAACAATGTTCTATGAACTCTCTCCTCTCACAGCTGTAAGGTTTGTTGCAATTGAATCCAGTCTTCTACGAACTCATGCTGAGCTGATCTCCCTGCTATATTTACACGCAGAAGCATTAAGGCATCGTGACACAATTTTGCTGTTTTCTGATTGTAGAAGCCCTGCAGTATTATTGTGTTTCTTCTGGCTGTGCAGAGTGAAATTGTGCCGGTCCCTTACTTTGAGTGAGAGAGACAGCCTAATGCTCCGTCTATGTTTGCATCAGGCACCGGGCACAATTGTGCTGTTTTCTGATTGTAGAAGCAGGTGCAGTGCCTCTGTGTTTCTGTTAGCTGTGCAAAGTGAAATTGTGCCGGTCCCTTACTTTGAGTGAGAGAGGCAGGAATGCTCGCTTCAGTGAATACGACCAGGGGCCGGACAGAATGTAAATTAGTAGAGCCATCAGCCAATGAAATGAAAGGAGGAGGGATCCGACCAGCACTGGGGAACTGTGTTTACAGAAACAGAAGATAAGGGAGACAGTGAGAATAAGACAGCTTTGCTAATGACATCCAATTGCAAGGTTGCTTGTTTTCACTGTCCCCTTATTCTGAAGACCATTTAATGAAATGATACAACCCCTTAAAAGGGAATATGGCGCCAATTTTTTTTTTTTTACTTATTAAATCAAGCCTCTGATCCATATTCTTTTCTTCTTAGTCGTTTTTATTTCCCGATTGTAGATTTCTCTATTCGGCCGTCTATATATGATTGTGGGGAAGACATTCTTGCTTGCACTGCTTTAACAGCAGTCAGAGAGATACTTTTACAGCAGCTTCATGCCCATAGGATTCTTAAGACAGATTCTGTCCCATAGACTTGTATAGGAGAGTTTTCACTGTAAAGGGGGGGAGAGGAGGAGCTGTGACATCTCCTCTCGTGACTGGTGGATTCTGTGTTATCTGTACATAATGGTGTCTCCTTTCAGCTTGACCCTGCTTTTACTGATAATGAGCAGACTGCTGAAAAGCTCTCTAAAGCAGGGGTGGGCAATTAATTTTCCCATGGGGCCGCATGGGAATGTGCAATGGTTTTGACTAATAAAAACATAGGATTAACGGTGAAAAATTCGTTTTTGGGGGATTATCTTTGTGGAAACTTACTGGGGGATGTATCTATACACCTGCATATATACTGATGGTACACAGTAAGGCAGGTATATACAGCTCTCCTCAGTCAGGTATATAGATATAGGTACCCGCAGGCAGGCAGGTATATAGATAGGTACAGCTCCCCTCAGGCAGGTATATAGATAGGTACAGCTCTCCTCAGGCAGGTATAGAGATAGGTACAGCTCCCATCAGGCAGGTATATAGATAGGTACAGCTCCCCTCAGGCAGATATATAGATAGGTACAGCTCCCCTCAGGCAGATATATAGATAGGTACAGTTCCCCTCAGGCAGGTATATAGATAGGTACAGTTCCCCTCAGGCAGGTATATAGATAGGTACAGTTCCCCTCAGGCAGGTATATAGATAGGTACAGCTCCCCTCAGGCAGTTATATAGATAGATATAGCTCCCCTCAGGCATGTATATAGATAGGTATAGCTCCCCTCAGGCAGGTATATAGATAGGTACAGCTCCCCTGAGGCAGGAATATAGATGGGTACAGCTCCCCTGAGACAGGAATATAGATAGGTACAGCTCCCCTCAGGCAGGTATATAGATAGGCACAGCTCCCCTCAGGCAGGTATATAGATAGGTACAGCTCCCCTCAGGCAGGTATCTAGTTAGTTAGGGCTCCATACAGGCAGGTATATAGCTAGTTAGGCCTCCATACAGGCAGGTATATAGTTAAAGCTCCACACAGGCAGGTATATAGTTAGGGCTTCCCACAGGTAGGTATATAGATAATTAGGGCTCCTCACAGGCAGGTATAGAGATAGTTAGGTGTGTCCCCAGGCAGGTATATAGTTAGGTGTGTCCCCAGGCAGGTATATAGTCAGGTGTGTCCCCAGGCAGGTATATAGTTAGGTGTGTCCCCAGGCAGGTATATAGTCAGGTGTGTCCCCAGGCAGGTATATAGCCACGTGCGTCCCCAGGCAGGTATATAGTCAGGTGTGTCCCCAGGTAGGTATAGAGATAGCCAGGTGTGTCCCCAGGCAGATATATAGCTAGTTAGGTGTGTCCCCAGGCAGATATATAGTCAGGTGTGTCCCCAGGCAGGTATATAGTTAGGTGTGTCCCCAGGCAGGTATATAGATAGTTAGGTGTGTCCCCAGGCAGGTATATAGTTAGGTGTGTCCCCAGGCAGGTATATAGTCAGGTGTGTCCCCAGGCAGGTATATAGTAAGGTGTGTCCCCAGGCAGGTATAGAGATAGCCAGGTGTGTCCCCAGGCAGGTATATAGCTAGTTAGGTGTGTCCCCAGGCAGATATATAGTCAGGTGTGTCCCCAGGCAGGTATATAGTTAGGTGTGTCCCCAGGCAGGTATATAGATAGTTAGGTGTGTCCCCAGGCAGGTATACAGATAGCTAGGTGTGTCCCCAGGCAGATATATAGTTAGGTGTGTCCCCAGGCAGGTATATAGTTAGGTGTGTCCCCAGGCAGGTATATAGATAGTTAGGTGTGTCCCCAGGCAGGTATATAGATAGTTAGGTGTGTCCCCAGGCAGGTATATAGTTAGGTGTGTCCTCAGGCAGGTATATAGTTAGGTGTGTCCCCAGGCAGGTATATAGCTAGTTAGGTGTGTCCCCGGGCAGGTATAGAGATAGTTAGGTGTGTCCCCAGGCAGGTATATAGTTAGGTGTGTCCCCAGGCAGGTATATAGTAGTTAGGTGTGTCCCGGAAGGTATATAGATAGTTAGGCGTGTCGCCAGTCAGGTATATAGTTAGGTGTGTCCCCAGGCAGATATATAGTCAGGTGTGTCCCCAGGCAGGTATATAGTCAGGTGTGTCCCCAGGCAGGTATATAGTCAGGTGTGTCCCCAGGCAGGTATAGAGATAGCCAGGTGTGTCCCCAGGCAGTTATATAGCTAGTTAGGTGTGTCCCCAGGCAGGTATAGAGATAGTCAGGTGTGTCCCCATGCAGGTTTTATAGTTAGGTGTGTCCCCAGGAAAGGTATTATAATAGTTAGGTGTGTCCCCAGGCAGGTATCCCAGATTAGCTGGTGTGTCCCCAGCAGATATATAGTCAGGTGTGTCCCCAGGAGGTATATAGTTGGTGTGCCCCCAGGCAGGTATATAGATATTTTTAGGTGTGTCCCCAGGCAGGTATATAGATGTTAGGTGTGTCCCCAGGCGGTATATATTAGGTGTGTCCTCAGGCAGGTATATAGTTAGGTGGGGTCCCCAGGCAGGTATATAGCTAGTTAGGTGTGTCCCGGGCAGGTATAGAGATAGTTAGGTGTGTCCCCAGGCAGGTATATAGTTAGGTGTGTCCCCAGGCAGGTATATAGCTAGTTAGGTGTGTCCCCGGGCAGGTATAGAGATAGTTAGGTGTGTCCCCAGGCAGGTATATAGTTAGGTGTGTCCCCAGGCAGGTATATAGCTAGTTAGGTGTGTCCCCAGGCAGGTATATAGTCAGGTGTGTCCCCAGGCAGGTATATAGTTTTATGGCCAAAATTAAAAATAACAAACACTAATACTCACCCTGGCTTACCTGCGTCCCAGCCGAGCCGTCATCTTCTATCCGAGGAGTTTCCCGGGCTGGAGGGCATGATGACGTCATGCCGCCAGCGCCGGGACGCTCCTCCGTCAGCTCCTGGGCCCGCACAGAGTTATTACTCTGTGTGCGCCAAGGAGAGGCAGCGGCGCAGTGAGCGGAGTTCATCGCGTCGCTGCCTAATTCACCAGCAATAGTAGCGCTGACGGCCCGCGGCGGCCTCTCAGCAATACCCGGCCGCTGGAGGGCCGGATGCAGCCCGCGGGCCGTACTTTGCCCAGGTCTGCTCTAAAGAGAACATGAAGTGTCAGACGATTATTAGGCCTAGTGGCCAAAGTGAATACTGCAGGACTTAAGAATTATTAAAAAATATTGAAAGTGATCTGGAAAATTTAAAAAAATATAACAAAAAATTCCTACAAAATGTGTTTAACATAAAAATGTGAGTTAAACAATAAGTCATTTTTTGATGACACATTCCCTTTAAGACACTGGAGGATAAGATGTTTCTATATTATAGTCATAATGTCTTGAAGGATAAACATTAGAATAAGTAAAATAACAACAACATAAATCATTGAATATGGTCAATTTAGTCTCCATCTTTATGGACAATTTTCGAATTAAAGTGATTGTCCAGTGGAAACAGAAATTATGTTCTGAGAAACACTGCTCAAAGATGAGCACTTCTGTAAAATACTTTTATTAATTGTTTTTGTGAGATTCCTACAATCCTATATCAGCTGTTTCATGAAAGGAAGGTAAGTAGTTCTGTATGTCTAAACAAACAAGAAGCAACTTTGTGTTAAGCCTAAGATTCTGTTCACACGGAGTTTGGGATTCGATTTTAGATCCGTTTTGTATCTGAAAATCGCATCCAAAGCGCAGCAGCAATCGGATCCTAAACGGATCCCACACGTATCCAACACGCAGATGCGTGTTTGGGTGTTTGTTGGATGCAGCGGAATCGCACTCTGTAGTTTTAAATAGAGCTTCTGCTGCGTCTTTCGGATCAAGAATTGACATGTCAGTTCTTAGAAAGTATCGGAAAGACGCAGTGAGACGCACCGGCGATCACTCTTAAAATTTCTGTCGCATTCCCGTACATTCCAGGATTGCCGTCAGATTCAGCACATTCAATGTACAGAGCCAACAGCAAATCTGCATCAAAACTGTGGTCCAGCAATGTTAAAATGCTGTTGGATTTTGGACGGCACTTTAACATTGCTCTATAGACATAGCCTTAGACCACAGGTGTCAAACTGTGGCCCTCCAGCTGTTGGGAAACTACAACTCCCATCATGCCCACTGTTATAGATTATACAAATGCATGATGGGAGTTGTAGTTTCCCAACAGCTGGAGGGCCGCAGTTTGACACCCCTGCCTTAGACAATATTGCCACATGATGGATCTGGCTAGGCCGTGCATCATGGTTTCTGTTACAAGTGGAAACCCCATTGCGTGTGTGGACAGAGAACAACCTGAGGCTATTATTATTGTTTTTACTTTTTAAATATTAAAAACTTTGAATGAACTCTCTTAACACGTAACTTCAAGCTGGTAAACACATCAAGAAAGCTTATTGCACAATAACAACTCCCAGGCATGTAGGAATTTCAGCAAAAAGGTCTTTTTTAAGGGTGGTGAAATCTATCAGTTTACATAACTGTGTTGAAATCAGGTTTCAACTTGGATCTCTCTATAGCTTCTGTCTGTGTTTAGAAAGACAGTTATGTAACTGCAGATTACATAAAATCAGTTTATTTATATAATTAGGTTTTCTACTCCAGAATTGTCCAATATGGCAACTTCTTGAATCACAGTATTATGTAAAATGTTTATCTTCTCAGTTGCCGAGTACATACAATGTTTTCTTTCATGTGCTTTCTTTGCTGGTACATGGATCTGTAAGTGAAAATCACAATGTTTCCAGGCTTTACAGAAGCAATTCTGTTAAAGGTACATGACCCTAGGCAACGCCTATACTCTGCTGTTTTCTGGCCAACCCCTCCAATCCCCCACCATGGTTACATAATAATAAAGACACGGAGTCTCGGATTGGATAATTTTGGCCACAGAAGCCATTTTATTAAACATACAAATAAATAACATATAAAATAACCATAATCAACAGTTAATGCAAATGAGCATCACATACCCATTTGCCCCCCCCTAAAAACGATACCCCCAAACAACCTTCCACGGCCTCTTTAATGCCATCCTTAAACCACAACTTGGGCTGAGGCCCTTGGAGTTAAATCAATAATCCAACCACCAGGGACTGGCGAAACTCCTCCTTCACACCGCTGTTTTGCCCCCAGCCATCACCTCCGGCTTCAGGGCACCAAAAAGCCACCTCAGGCGGCTAACCACTCCGCAACCTGCTCCCAAGGACTCTGCCCTGTGGAGCCCCAACTTTCGCCAGCCCGGTCCATCCAAGAAAACTGGGAGCCAAGCCGAAATCTGACTCCCCCAATACTTTAACCGACTCCCAGGACCCCCAACCGCCTGCCACTGTGACGACCAGCTCCTTGTCCCCCAAACTTTTACCAACCATTTAAGTCCTCTCTGCGAACACCTTTCATCCACAACACACCTTCACTAGGGCGGGAGGGTGGGACTTTACTCTTATGCCGACACGCGTCTGCTCCTGCACTGCGCGGGACGCGGCTTATATACCGGTCTCGCCCGTGCTGACGCGCGCCAACTCCACCCCCAACCTCCCGCGGGCACTGCGATTCCCGTGCACGCGCGCCAACTCACCTGCCTCACGCGGGCATACGCGTGTCGCGCTGTGCGACGCGCGCCAACTTCACCCCCTGACCTCCCGCGGCGCACGGCACGCCGGGTCATGAGGGGCCTCCCACCAGGGCTGCGCCCCCATGTCCGGCCCCGTACTTGACCCTAGGCAACGCCTATACTCTGCTGTTTTCTGGTCAACCCCTCCAATCCCCCACCACGGTTACATAATAATAAAGACACGGAGTCTCGGATTGGATCATTTTGGCCACAGCAGACATTTTATTAAACATACAAATATATAACATATAAAATAACCATAATCAACAGTTAATGCAAATGAGCATCACATACCCATTTGCCCCCTAAAAACCGATACCCCCAACAACCTTCCACGACCTCTTTAATGCCATCCTTAAACCACCAACTTGGGGCTGAGGCCCTTGGAGTTAAATCAATAATCCAACCACCAGGGACTGGCGAAACTCCTCCTTCACACCGCTGTTTTGCCCCCAGCCATCACCCCCGGCTTCAGGGCACCAAAAAGCCACCTCAGGCGGCTAACCACTCCGCAACCTGCTCCCAAGGACTCTGCCCTGTGGAGCCCCAACTTTCGCCAGCCCGGTCCCTCAAGAAACCTGGGAGCCAAGCTGAAACCTGACTCCCCCAATCTTTAACCGACTCCAAGGACCCCCAAACCGCCAAAGCTAGCGACCGAGACACCTCACGATCTCGACGCCCCCCACAGCCCCAACGCCCTCTCTAGCCCTTCCCGAATATCAAGCGACCATAAATCTAACCCGACTGCATTCAGATGCACTCCGTCTCTCCTCCAAAACTCCCCAACACCCGGTTCCAGCTCCCTATGCCTAACTACAAATCCCCCATTTCTCGCCACAAATGAAGCCACAGCCTTATTCACCTTGATTCTTGCCCTATTTAAACCTACCACTGAATCAGCATTCCTCCAAGCCAACCTCGGCACGATGTCAGACCAAACCGTCACTAATCTAGGATAAGTGGACCAGAGCCGAAGCAAGTCAAAGCGCACATCCCTAATTAGTTCTCTGATCGGCCGCATGCCCAAATCGTTTCCTCCTACATGAAAAACCACCACATCCGGCGGACGATCCCAGGACACAAAACGATGAAACTCTGGAAGAACCTGACTCCAGATCATTCCTCGCTTCCCGATCCACCGAACTACCGCCGTTTCTTCAGGGATTCCCAACTGGCGGCCACTTGCCCGAAGGGCAGCTCGTTGTGCACCCCAATGCACAAACGAGTGCCCAAAAATCCAAATCAATCGTTGCCCTGCAAAGAGGAGGAGAAAGACAACACCAAAACAGGTCATAACAATACACACACATTCCTTCCTACCCCCCTTTCCCTTATACACCCTGAATCAGATGAGGGCGTATGTATAGCCGATAGCGATCGGAATCCCATCGCCCAATCCTCCGCACCGAATCTGCATCCAGTCCCAATCCCGCTGCTTCTGTCGCCGCCCCTATTCTAAATGAATGAGGCGCAAACTGAACCGGGTCCAGACCAAGTCCCTCCAAACATCGCCGAAAAACTGCGGTAAATTGAAACCGCGACAAAAAACTACCATCGGCGTGAATGAGCAGAGGGCCAGAAGCCTCCCCGCGCCGCCCCCCATATTCATGAAAGCTACGAACTGGGCACATTATAGCTCCTTCCACTGCTCCCAAGCGCACAAGCTTACCTCTACCCACCTGATCTGTCTTGGACCTTTTAATAAACACCGCTAGCCCTTCCCGCGGCCTCTGCACATCCCCCCATCTTAATTCCCCCCTCCACAGTCCTGCTCGGACAAACCAACTCCCCGATGCGAAAAGCACTGAAAAATGCCAACGAAAAGGCCAACCGGAAAAGACTAAGCTCAAAATCCGAGTTACAAATTTCAACCAACTTAGCTCCCAATCGCTCCAACAAATTAAACATCACTGGGCGCCGCCTATCCGCCCTCCTCTTGCCACGCCTCATCCCTTTCAAAGCCTGAACCACTCCAAAAGTCTTGGTCACATCTACTAACCCCCTCGCCTTAAACCCAAAGGCCAAAGCCGACACGGGACACTCTAGAAATTGACCATCCTTCATCAGCTACATGGCCGATAAAACTGAACAACCCTGCTGCGCGCTCCCCATCTGAAGATACCGGCCCGATCCCTTCCAGCCACCTTTCCCAAAGGGCCCAAGAAGTCTGGTATGAGTCCCAAGTCCCCGGCGCTAACGATAACCTGAACAGCCGGTTTGCAGAATCAAAACCCATGTCCACAGGTCTTCGGGGCACTCTACTCCCACCGCCGCTGCCTCTGGTGCCAGCTCCCGAAACCGATCCAACTGGAAACGAGATAAAGAATCAGCCACGTCATTCTTTACTCCCGGGACGTGCGTCGCCGTTACCCACGCGTTCAATCCCAGACAAAGCAACACCAAGCGGCGCAATAAACACAGAACCGGAGGAGACGAGGCCGTTAGGGAATTAATCGCCTGGACCACTCCCATAATGTCGCAGTTAAAGCGGACCTTCTTGTTCCGAAAACGCTCACCCCATATTTCCACCGCTACCACAATGGGAAACAGTTCCAGCAAGGCCAAATTCTTGACTAGACCAGCCCTAAACCACTCCGCCGGCCAGCGCCTCGCGCACCAGTCCCCTTGGCAATATGCCCCGAACCCAACACTTCCCGCCGCATCAGTAAACACTTCGATATCCGCATTACTCACAGCCTTGTCCAAAATAATCGAACGCCCATTATATTGTGCCAAAAAAGACTGCCATACCTTTAAATCCTCCTTTAACCCTCTAGTCAGTCTCACGAAATGATGCGGTGCCCGCACCCCCGCTGTTGCCCCTGCCAACCGCCGCAAAAACACCCTCCCCATCGGCATAATCCTGCAGGCAAAGTTCAACTTGCCCAAAAGAGATTGTAAATTTCTAAGCGTCACTTTCTTACAACCCAAAACTTTAGCTATCTCTTTCCTCATGTCTACTACTTTCTCCTCTGGCAACCGGCACTCCATCAGCATTGAATCAATGCGTATGCCCAAGAAATTAATTGACGTGGTAGGCCCCTCCGTCTTGTCTGGGGCCAATGAAACCCCAAAATGGGCCGCTGTCCATTGCATCGTTGCCAACAGCGACCCCAAACCTCTGAGTCACGCTGGCCAATGCAAAGAGAAATCGTCCAAATAATAATAACAGAAGTTAAACCCCAAACATCCCGCACCACCCACTCCAGAAACGAACTTAATGCTTCAAAATAAAAGCATGAAATAGAACATCCCATCGGCAAACATCGATCTATAAAAAACGACCCATCCCAAAAACACCCAACAGCGGGTACTATCGGATGCACGGTAGACGAATGAGACTCGATGTCTGTTTTGCCTCAACGCCCCCCGACCTGAACCCGAACCAGCGAAGCGCTGCGTCGAAGGATGTTATTACCACCAACATAATTCGGGGTCAATACATCGTTGACCGACGAACCCTTCGGGAAGGACAGTGATGTATCAACCGAAACTTATTCGGTTCCTTCTTTGGCACCACCCCCAACGGGGAGACCACCAAGTCAGGAACCGGACGCGAAGCAAAGGGGCCCGCCATCCTGCCCAATGCCACCTCCTTTGCAGCTTTTCGATACACCTCGGGGTGCAACAACGCGCAACATAAAATTTTTTAAACCAAAAGGAACCTCATGGGAGGGGGAATGGGATACGAAACACTTCCGAAAACCTCGCCTAGTAAACGCGCCGCCGAACGTCCGGATAACTATTTAGGTATGGCTCCATCGCGAGAATGTTCACCGGCGTCACTCCCTTGCGAAGGACCAGCCCCTTTTCCCTTACCTCTGCGCATGCAGCGGGATGCCCCATGGGAGGCCGCACTGCACACTGAACAAACGTG
The DNA here is from genome assembly GCA_025379985.1 of Phyllomedusa bahiana. NCBI lineage: Eukaryota > Metazoa > Chordata > Amphibia > Anura > Hylidae > Phyllomedusa > Phyllomedusa bahiana. Next base: position 131,085 of record JAODAL010005583.1, on the reverse strand, counting down.
CCTAAAGCGGCAGGTTGTCCCAAAACGACATTGAGTGTCGTTAAATTGCCAGCAGACCCCGGCCTTGAATCCCGTCTGGGACCCGCCCCCAAAAGACCCGACACCCCCCTGCTGATTGGAGCCCCCGGTCCTCCCTGAAAGGGCCGGCTGTAGCGTGTCGGGGCCATCACACTCAACCATAACCCGATGTCCTTATGGTCCCACCGGATTGATGGCCTTACCGCTTTACATTGACGAAACTGCTCATCATACCATAACCACGCCTGCCCGTAAACCGTTGCGCCACCTATAGAGTCCATATAACAGATAAAGGCCGTGCAATGCTCAGGGGACTTTTCCCCACCACGCTCGCTAAAATAGCAAACGCTGTAGCCAGTTTTGAATAGTTTGCGTATCAACCGCCACCTACGCTTCTCTCTTCTTCTTTTTTGCTCTCATCCCGTTTTCCCCTGCTAAGTTGAATTCTCTCTAGTGGAAGAAGAAAAAAATTTTTGAAGTATTCGTCTTCCAAATTTTTCCTTTACCTCCTTCTTCAAATGAGCGCCCTACGGGCCTCAAAGCTACGTACACCTCGCCTTTCGCCCTATCGTCGAGGCGCACCCTATCTACCGAGTCCTGCTTGTTTGTACCGACACTGTTATCCCTGTCCCGTTGTTGCTAACCCACTCCCTGCGCCAAATCCCCACCCCATCGGAGGAGGAACTAGGCACCGCCGGTGACCCACCGCTGACCCCCAGGCCGAAAGGGGAGAAACATCGGCCCCAGTTGCAACGGGAATCGCGCTAATAACTCCCCAAACTACCCCTAGATCTGTAACGCAGCCCGCTCCCAACCCCGGAGCTAAACCCACCGCTAATCCCTTGCGCCGCCTGCGCCAAGACAAACAAAGATGGGACTCACCAGGCTGCACGGGAGCTGTGATCCCGCCAGCGCGCTGCCCGATCCTCGACGCTCGTCTCCACGCTCTGGAACACCGTCGTGTCTTCCCCTACTTCCCGACTCCGATCCTCGCTGATCGGACGCGATGAACCTCAGAACGAACGCTTCCTTCGACGTCCCTCGATGGGAGATCCCCAGTGGATCCCCAAGTCCGCAAGTCAGGCAGCAGCCCGCTAGGCCCGGCCGTCCACCAACGTCACCGTACGTCCCAGGACCGGTGTGCTCCTTGCTCGAAGTCTGGTGGTTCCGCACTCCTCCGATGCTCCCTGGCGGCCCCCCGACCGTTCTTCGTCAGGGGAACCTGCCGCTGCCCGCGCGTCCTCCGGATGCAGGAACGCAGCAGCCGTCACCACAGGCTGGGTGACGCCTGACGCGTTCCGTCGGAACCGCCCGCCCGTAGGAAATTTCCCCCCGGACCGAACTGCACGCGACCGCCCAGAGGGGCCGCGCCGTCCGGCCGGAGGGTCCCCAGAGGGCTCCGACGGCGAATGGGCCCCTTGGTGTAATTTCGGGGCTCAACCGTTCAGGGGGGCGAGTCCGACGCCGAGACTGAGGAGCAATGCTAGGGCCCTCACTGTGGGAGACAGAGGCCGCAGCCCCAGCCCCCCCCCCCAGTGTACCCCGCACCTGTTCTTACACGCCGCCGGGATCGTTCACCCGCTGGCCCGGCGGAGCTGCTCCAGCAAGCTCCTCCCCCCACACAATATTAGCCATGCCCAAAGAAACAACTGAAGACTCAAATCAGCCTGAGGCAGGATCCTTGCAGGGCTGGCGCGTTGTCCACTTTACTCCTATGCGACACGCGTCTGCTCCCTGCACTGCGCGGCGACGGCTTATTAACCGGTCCCGCCCGTGCACGCGCGCCAACTCACCCCTAACCTCCCGGCGCACTGCGCATGTCGCGCTGTGCGACGCGCGCCAACTTCACCCCCTGACCTCACGCGGCGCACGGCACGCCGGGTCATGAGGGGCCTCCCACCAGGGCTGCGCCCCCATGTCCGGCCCCGTGCTTTCAAACGACAGAGTAAAATTTAAGCCTGGAATCCACAAGTTTTTTTTTTTTTTTTTACTAAAGTACATGCTTATTGCAAGTGGATTCCAGGGCCGCCATACAGGGGGTACAGAGGGTACTCCTGTATGGGGGTAAGCAGGCCTCCTTATTTGTTTTTTCTTTTTTTTAAACAATAATTTTATTGAGAAGAAAAGCAATTTCAATACAAAATCAACCAAATATAGCACTTAGCATATCACAATCACAGGTAATCTTCTCCATTTTTCAAAAAATCAAAAACAGCAAACTTATAACCAAGAAAACATTGTTGCAAAACTATTTGTAACTTGTCCGCTCTGGAATCTCTCCCTATATCGCCAATTAGGGTCTCCTACTGCCCTGATAATAATACCCTCCGATTAGGTAGCTCCAAAATCCCAAGGACCCACCTCAGAGCCCTCCCCATATCAGGTATCATCTCCAGTCTCTAACCTACCCAGACATCCCGCCATTTTTTCCCTGAGGTAATAGTGCGAAGAGCGGAAACGATCGGTCAGAGCCTTAATATCCTCATCAACAAAAGTTTTAATTATAAAACCCTTCCATTTATGAAAGAACTTTTCTGTCAGAGCGCTCTTGTTCATCTCCACCTCTATCTTATCAATCATCATCAAATTTCGAATCACTGTATACAGTTCCTCCCTGGTTGGGACACTTGACTTCAGCCAATGACATAAGGTACATTTCTTCGCCACCATTAGCATAATGTGAACCCCCCTATTATTTACTAACGCCTGTTCTCCTCCCCTCCCAGGGACCACAGCAGGGATGTAATGAAAAATAATGCTCATCGGGTCACCTGGCACCTCCACATCCTATACCTCCTTTATGAGCTGCAATACATCCTCCCAATACATCTTTGACTTAGGGCAGTGCAATATCACATGAAGCAAATCAGCTTTTTGTAATTTGCATTTGGGGCACTCCCTCAAAAAGTCAGCAGGTGCATTCCTGTACGGAAGATCGAAGGCATAGGTTGCTTTGTGAGCCAATCGAAAGATCATCTCCCTCCAGTTTTCATTAATAATAACACCCCTGACCTTTTCCATCCCTTTTCTGATCTTCTGGCCTGTCTCTAAGTCACCCAGCTCTCTTTCCCAAGCCCTGAAACAGGATTCTTTAGTTGAGAAGGACCACTTTTCGCATAACTTTTTATAAATACTAGAGAGGGAATCCAGTTGGTTCGGTTTTCCCATTAGGATATCAAATGGGCCTGGGGTTTCTGCCGCTGCTAGGTTAGTTACACGTTTCTTACAAAATGCCGTCAGCTGCCAGAACTGGAAAATCTGCCTGTCCTCAAAACCATATTTATCTTTTACTTCTTGCCATGTCATGATCCTTATTTCATATTATAGACTAGTTCACACTGCACGACACTGCCGACCGCTGCGTTCTCCATAGGGCCCGGCCGCGGCCGGCGGCGCTGCTGAGAGGGGGCCCGCGCTCCCGGTCACAGCTGTGCTCCAACTCCTACAGCCACAAACTTTGTCTACTTACATCACTGCGCGCTGTGACCGGAGGCGGGCCCTCCTCTGTCTATAGGCAGGACCGCCGGGACGACAAGTAAGGCCCCTGATTCAAACAGTCCCGCAGCCTGCCATTGGTCAGTACCCAGCGCGGAGTGGAGCGGACAGAGAGAGGAGGTCCCGGCGGATCCGACTATAGCTCATTAGACGTAAGAGGAAAAATGTTGTATGTTACTTTATAGATTCGAGCTGTGACCAGGACGCAGGCCACCTCTCAGCAGGGCCCCCCCCTTTTTCTCCCCCAACACTTTAGCCTGTGTCCCTGCCTCCCCCCAGCCTCTGTGTCTCCCAGCCTCCATCACAGCCTCCATGCATCCCTGCCTCCCCGCGTTTCTGCCTCCCTCACAGCCTCCGAGCGCCCCTACCTCCGGCCGTGTGATAGGGTGACCTACCCACACCCCTAACTGCCCGGCTACTCATGCCCCTAGCTACCTGGTTACCTACCTACCCACCTATCTCCCTGGCTACCTGACTGGCTACCTCTCAGGCTACCCGACTGGCTACGCACCTACCTCCCTGGCTACCTACCCACCTACGTACGGGGGGGTACCCTTACCTGTCCACTACCCGGCTACCTATCTACAGGGGGTCCACTACCTCCCTACCTATGCAGGGGGCTATATACATAACTACCAGGGCACCAAGGGGGAAATTATTACCATTTGGGGCAGTATTGATGGGGAGTGTGTACATAGGGGGGCGGGCACAGGTAGGAAGATGATAAAAGTGAGGAGTCTCAAGTGTTTGTGTTGTGAATTCTACAGGGACGAGTGGTGGCCGGAAGAAGTCATCATAGCAGTCTGGAGCGGATGCAGAAGAAAAGGGAACATGTACGACTCATCAGACAAGACGTCAACTGTGAGTCACTAAATGTAACTGTACTATGTGTGGAGCACCTGTGTGCACCTGTTTTAACCACTAAAAGGTCATGTGGCCAGTAATTATTGGGTTATTGTAATAAATTTTTTTTTCATGACAGTATGATGGAAATTATTCAGCATCTTTATGGGGGTGATATGTGGTGTTGTGATGGAATTATATGGCCCTTTGAATATTTTTTGTTGTTTGGGAAAAATTTGGGCCCTTGTTATAGGGGGTTTGTTTCAGTAGCATGAAAAGTGGTAAAATCTTTTGGGGGGCGGTATTTGCGGCCCGCACAATACAGTAACGTATGTTTAAAAAAATTCAACAAAAAATAAATCCAAAAAAATGGTGCAACGCATTTTTTCCTGGGGGGGGGGCCAATGGGGGGGTTGGGGGGGGGGGGTTTTCGGTTGTTTGGGGGGGGTTTTTTTTTTTTGGGGGAGCAGATCTTCAGCGTAGGGGGCCCCGGGAAATTTCTTTTGGCAGCCCGGGGGGATTCGGGACACAATTCATAGTTTATTGCTTTTTGCAGTGGATCGCATTAAAAAAATCCACCTGCAAGACATGCACAAATTTATTTTACCCTTTTAAATTGCAAGGGATTTTACCCATCCCCATTTGAATTCAATAATAAATTTCCCATTTTTTGAGTGGGGAATTTAAAACCCAAGGGAAAATTAACCTTTGTTAAAATTTTTTTTTTTGACCACATGTTGGATTTCAACAAAACACGCCGAAAATACACGCTCTGTTGAACTAAAAACCCATTTCAAAATTTTGGGGGTAAAAAGGGAAAAAATGGTTTTTTCTTAAATTTTTCAATGGGGGTTTTTCCCAAGGGACAGAAATCCATGTAAAATTCCCCCCTAAAAATCCACAGCGAAAAATTTAAAAAAAATTAGTAAATTTTTTGGAATTTTTTTACAGCACGGAAACTGCACATGTTTGGTATTGCTGGGTGCATATAAACCTGTAGATCAGAGATAACACATCATTTTTACAGAAGATTGCACGCCATTAAAAGAAAAAATACTCGCAAAAAAGGGGGCAAGTTTTTTTTTTTTTCACTTTCACCCCATTTTAAAAATTTTTTTGGGGTTTTTCCCCAGTATTTTCTATGGTAATATGAAAAAACCCCAAATTAAAAAAGAAACACCCTTGGGCCCCACAAATAAACCCCTCATACATCTATGTAGGGGGAAAGAATAAAAAAATTTAGGACTCGGGGAAAGGCGAGGGGGGAAAAACGAGCGGAAAAAAAAAAATTGGGCCCTTGGCTTTTAAAGGGGAAATAAAAACTAGTACTGCGGTGTAAAAGGCAGCAACAGCAAATTTTGGCCACCGGGGCGCTCTTTTTCGGGAAAAACCCCTTCGGTAGCCCGGCTTTTGGTAAAAGGCAAATTTTTTATTCCAAAAAATGTAAAAGGTATTCACCCAGCAAATAGGTGTAACAAAAAACTGCTAAACATTAATAAACTGGGGGAAGTCCCGGGGTGGCAAAAAACGCTTTATGTTTTTTTAACATATCAAAGGTGAATACCTTTTGCTTTTTTTAGGGAAAATAAAATTACCCTTTTAATCCAACGCCGTTTTAACCCACGAGGGCTTTTTCCCGAAACCCCCCGGGGAGGGGGGCCCGGTCCACTATTTGCTATTGCTCCCTTTTACTTTTTGCCCCCATTCCCCGTTTTTGGCCCCGGGGAGGGTGGACTACGGGGCTTGCGGTTCCGGGGGGGCCGGGTTTAAGGAAACCCAGGGGTTTTTTAAATGAGTTTTGGGCCTCTATATAAAAGTCGCAAAAACCCCCCTCAATTTTTGCAAAAAGCATTGAAAAAAAAGGTAACCCACAATATTTCAGGGTAATTTTTCATCCCAAATCTATTTAATTGTGTAATAAAAAATTCACATCGGTCCACTAAAGGTATAATGTATATTCCCATCCCATCATCTAAAAGAGAAAAGTATAATCCCATGCATCTCCCCAAAGGAGAGAGGGTTTAAATTCGAAAGCCTTTCATTTTGAACAGGTAACGTTTAACCCCATGTTTGGTCAAACAAAAACATGTAACTTTAAATTCCCATGCTGTCAACTAAAACGGTAACGTTAACCCAAAGCTGTCTAATAAACCGGGTAATGAAAGACCCCAATGCCGCTATGAACGGGTAATTATGACCCCAATGCCATTAAGGGAAAAAGTCAGATACAATCCAAAACCCGTTGACGGAAAAAGTTTTAAAACTGGAAGGGAATTTAAAAATTTTCAAATTCACAAACTTAGAAGTCTTGCCCCCAAAAAAGGGGAAAAATTTTTGGGGTTTGCTTGTTGTAGGGGGAGCGATTATGTGGTGGGGTATTTCTAAAACCATGGCTGGCACCACGCATGTTTGGGGCGTAAAACCTTTAAAGGGTTTTTAATCTATTTGGGGAAAAGACAGACGAACGGGAGGGGTAAAGGGTTTGGGGATGTATGAAAGGGGAGTAATATGAACAAATGGGGAAAGAGGTAATACAGGGCGGAGTGGGGTGATGATGTGGAAAAACTTGGGGGGTGGAAATAAAAGGGGGGAAAAAAAATAAGAAATATTTTTTTTGGTTTTTAATCTTAGACCCCCGAACTTTAAATGAGGAGTTTAAAAAGGGAACAGAACTAATAAAAAGGGTTTGCAGGCAGTTTCAGGCGGGTTTTAACAGTGATAATAAGGGGTTGATTTTAAATTTTCCCAGGCTTGACGGGGCCCACGGTTCTGATCAACTAAAAAGGGGGGAAAGTTCCTCAACTTAGGGGAAAATTTTTAAGGGGACGTTTGTGGGGGGAAACCCACTAGAAAGTGATGCTCTGTTGGATCGGTTTTTTCTAAAAAAGCAAAAATTTTCGGAGAGGTCACGGTTTCTAAAATTTTGGGGTAACAGTGCCCCCAAATTAAAATTCATTTTAGCGTAAACGGGAAAAAAAGGGAAAAAACAGAGGGGGAAAGGGCAAAAAACATTTAATTTTAAAAGGGGCCCAAAATTTTTTTTCCTTATTGGGGGATGCAATACAGGACCAAGACGGGGAGAAGAAAATTAGCAAAGGGTTGATTTTTGAACCCCAAGGGGGGGAGTTTTTAAATATTTTTTGGGGGGAAAATTTATTCCCAAAATATATTCCTATGGGAAACCCAATATACCCCGACTAAAAAAAAAAAACAAAAAGGTTTTCAAAAACTTTTTTCTTTTTTTAAGAGGGCAATAAACAATAAAAAAGGGCTTTTAAAAAAAATATAATTTCAGGGGGGGTTTGGGCCCCTCCCCCTTTAAAAATTTATAGAAGCTTAGTAAAGATGTTAAAAAAGTGATAAAAGCCACTAAAAAAAAATTTAAATGTTTGGGCAAGCTTTGGATTTACTAAGGACAGAACTGTTTCAGCCCAATCTAAATTTCTTTTTTAATAAAGGGTAGTAAAAGTCGGATAGCGGGGCGGCTTTGGATTTTGTGTTTTTAGACTTTGCAAAGGAAATTTGACACGGGTCCCGCATAAGCGTTTGTTGGGTAAATTAGAATCCATTGGGTTAGGGGATAACAGTGTGTAATTGAATTAAAAAAATGGGTGTTGGTTTGTTTTTCAGGGGAGGGTGGTAAATGAATCCTCTTTGGGGTGGTCCCGGGTTGTGAGTGGGGTGCCCCAGGGGGTTTGTATTAGGGGCCCTCTTATTTAATGTAATTTTTTTAACGATTTTAGTGGAAGGGATAAAAAGCAAAAAAAAGGTTTCTATTTTTTTTCAGAAGGGCACCAAGGGTAAAAGCAGGGTAGTGCAATTTTATTGGGAAAAAGCCCATAAATTTTCAACAACCCCGGGGCACCAGGGGCGTTGCTAGGGCCCAAAAACATCCGGGGGGTCGGGGCCCCCTTTTTTAAGTTTTGCTCAGTAAAAAGGGTTCACGCAGGGATTTTTCACTCCCCCCCAAAAACTTCGGGTTTTTATTGGGGGGGGTGTCACTTCTCCCCCAAAGGGACAATGCCATTGGAATTGTACCGCCGGAAAAGACGACATGGTATTAAAAAGGGAAAAAACAAACCCCAAAACGCACCCCCCGCAATTTTTGCCAAAGTAAAGTACCCTTTTTTCTGGCGCAGAGCTAAAAACGTACGCAACCCTGACGAATGAGGGTTAAAAAAAAAATTAATTTTTCAGATACAATTCATTTATCAGGCTGTAGTTTACATGTTAAAGGGCAGAAAAGGCGGGTTATGTTTTGTGAGTTAAAGGGGGGAATTTTTGTGGAAAAATGTGGTTTTTACAAAATAAACACACATAAAGAACATAACTTTTACATACACAAGTTTCACAATATATAGCACCCCAATACACACAACATATATATATAAAAAAAATTAAAAACAAATACAAATATTATAAAATAAATAAACCACAAAAACAGCATACACATATAAAATATATATACATAAAAATATATAAAATATACTAAATATATATACACCCCATGCATACACATTTTATATTAAAAACACACATGACCATATATTTTACACACAACATGCAAACATATATATACACAAAACACACATATAAAAATAAAATTTATTAAAAATATTTACATTAAAATGCCTACATATATTAAAACACACACAAACACAATATACAATACCTGCCCTACAAAAAACACAAAATTATATTTCCAAATGCAAAACCCCACAAAAATATATACACACAAAATGCATTTCACAAAATACACATAAATATATACCCCACACGCATATATACTTAAGTAAATTTTTATTTATAAAACTATGGGTGTTTTTCCCCTTTTTATATCTAGTACAGGTCTCTACAGTGGGCCTACCACCCCACTTGGGGACCTCCCTGGGGACCTGTGGATGGGGGGATGATGCTGTGCTGCTGTTGGGCTCCAAGGCTGAAATGTTGCCCTGGGTTTTGGGTACCCGGGAAACATGGGACAGCAGGGGGCGGGCTCCTCACTTTATGCTTCCCGGGCTGCCCGGGCCCCCTTGCTCAAAACGCGGCTGCAGCACAGGAAGTCCCGGGCAGTGGGGGCCACAGTGAGTGGACAGGCCCCCCCTCCTCCCTGCTAAACACCGGGAACGGTGGGAAAATCGCTCTTCCCCCTGCCCCCCTGCACTGAATAATGGCTTTTGAAATGTGTGTTTAGAGGATTTACATACAGCCAGGAGATCGTCGGAGCGCAGGCACATTGCAGCTGCCCCGCAACCCGACGATCTGTTTACCTTTGGGGGCAAAGGGGCGGGATGTTCGGGCTTGTGCCCCGAAAAAAAATAGCCTAGCGACGCCCCCCTGCTGGACACACGAGTGCTTGGGCATCCGGCAAAGGGGGTTTTCAATGGGGAAATAAAAAAAAGGTTTGATGGGGGGAAAATAACTACACATAATGCCTGGGGGGAAAAAAATTTGGAGAATCGATTGTTGAAAAGATCGGGGCGTTTTGAGATCATAGACTACAAAACAGCATGCAAGCAATCAGCTCCTCTAGGGCAAGAAGATTTTGGGTTTTAAAAGAGGCGGGGGATGGGGAAAAGGAGTCTTTTCTCCGCGTACAAGCATGTGGTCCTCACTTAGAATTCCATTTCGGGCCCAGTTTATAGAAGAGATGTAAGGGAGCTAGAGAAAGTAAAAAGACGAGCAACCAAAATTTAAGGGGAAAAGGGAAATTTTAGTTATGGGAAAGGGTAGTAAAATTGAACTTTGTTTTGTTTAGAAAAAGACAGCTTGGGGGGGGACATGATTAAAATTTTATATAAAAAAATAAATGGTCCCTAAAAAAAGTATGGGGAAAAATATTTCAAGTGAAGCCCCCTAAAAAAGACAAGGGGACTTTCCTTCGACTAGAAAAAAAAAAGGATTAAATCTCCAGGGAGAAGAGGTCCTTCACTGTAAGAATGTAAAACGTGGAAAAGCCGCCCAGGAGTGGTCACGGGAGGAACTGTAGAGAGTTTCAAAAAGGCTTAGAACCTACCTGGAAAATAAAGAATATTAAAGCTACCTAGCTATGTTAAAATTCGGATCTGGGGTGGGGGCTCTGGGTCAGGATAGGGTCTGCACTGGGCAGATGGTTCTTGCCTTGTGGGTTAGGGGCATTAACCAGGGGGGCTGGGCATAATGTCCTTTTCTCTCCCCTTCACCCCATTTCCCCACCCTTGGTTGAAAAATTTTAATGGAAATGCTTCTTTAACCCTACTAACAGGAACTAAGATGGACCTTTTTTTGTTTTTTCTTCCTTTTAGACTACTTTACATAAGAGCGCCACCTCTTTTTTCTTTTTAATTTCTTCTATAGTACTGCGGTGTAGCGCAGTTCCAGTGCAACTAGCTTTTGTGTAAAGAGTTGAGCATTAGACCAGGTTCACATCTGTGTTGGAGATTTCACTCGGAGCCTCCATCACAGAGGTGAAATCAGATCTGTTTCATGACTGACACCAACAGCAGCTGACAGATGGCTACAGTGGGGTCTACTAGGTTTTTGTAATGCTATCCGTAGTTTTAGCGCAAAAAAAAATGGTGCAGCATGCAGCCCTATGTTCCCCATCATTTTCTACGGAGTCTGTGATTGGGGGCCCCAAACAGCACCTCCGATGTAGATGTGAACCAGGCCTTATAGCACATTACAATAAGAATGGGAACATCATGAGCTCTTTAACCCCTTAAGCCGAACACCTGAGAAGTAGTTAATGACCAGAACATTTTTTTTAGATTTTGCCTCCTTGCTTTTCAACAGTTGTAACTTTTTTATTTTTTCAATGACACAGTTGTATGAGGCCTCGTTTTATTCGGGACAAGTTGTACTTTTTGGGGGAATAGTTTAAGTTCACTTATAAATTACTGAAGAATTTTTTTGAATGTTCTTTCCAATTTTTGAGGTTTTTTTTAAATTGTTTTACACCATTCAAATTTCACACCTATTAACTTATTTTATTTTTTTTTTAAATCCCATGAAGGGATAACTGTTTTACATTTTTTTTACACTTAGTAATGTATTAGCATATTTATATATGCTAATACATTATAATCTGTGTCAGTTTGACACAGTCAGCAATCAGGGCAGCACACAGTGTGCCCTAATCGCTGGCTTGTTACACAGACAGCCCTGGGGCTACTCAGGGTCTCCAGAACTAACTGTGCAGCCGTTCCCCTGGCTCTGTCAGGTCAGCGTGTGTCACGAACCACGGCAATCAAAGGGTTAAGCACCGGGGAGCATAGTTTTCCCCGGCACTTGTAGAGGCTGCTCTGGGAACAGGGCTGTGAAGTACAGCTCTGTTCCTAGTGCTGCTGCGGCTCCGGGAGCTGCAAATCTCGATGTCTACAGCGACGCCAAAAGACATCGCTGCAGACGAACGACCTGCACCAGCCGACGTCAAAAGTCGGCGGGCAGTCGTTAAGGGGCTAAAGGGCTTTTCCGGATTTTAGAACTGCTAGTTAAATAACAGTCATGCTTATAGTTCATAATATATAGTATATTATATATAGATAGATAATATGTGGAATATCTGAGAAAGGTTTTATATTTTAGCCTTTTTTATTTTATGAGGTTTCCTAGGAGGTATCAGGTCCCTTTTAACCATTGCCTAAGTGGTCAATCTACCCTTGCTGCATCAGAGGCTTTGGCAAAACTTGTATTTCTTTGTGTAATAAATAGTGTTGCACTTCAAGAGAATTGTACAACAAATCTTCAGCCTTTTTCCATACTGGAAAAAAGGAAATGTATTTGATAAATGAATCATACACTTCCTCTTTCCTTTCTGAAAAAAGGCTGATGATCAGTACAATCTTTAGCCAAATTCAGTTTGGGCAGAACCAGCTGTAAACCAATCCAAAGTGTAACACTAGTAATAAACATATACAATGAAATTAAGTAACAGTATTTTAGACAAAAAAAAAATATCAGGCATAATTGATTCCCTTAATGCGTAAAGGGGTGTTCCAGGCCGCAACATTGCTCATTGTCTGTCAGGGTATGAGTAGAAATAGAATAGACAAAACATACTTACCTCCCGGATGCTTCCATTCACTCCCGGCTGCCAATGCGTTCATCTCGGGCTAAAGCAGTGAAAGGTTTTCATTCACCTGACATCCTTAGCTAATTACAGGCCATGGAGGTCATGTGCACGTGACGTTGTGGCCTGTGATTGGCTGTCACGTGAACAATGGACGTTTACTGCTTACTTCCGGGTTGTACGCACCGGCAGCCGGGAGAGGACTGGAACATCCAGGAGGCAAGTATGATGTGTCTCTTCTATTTCTACTTATACCCCAAAAGACAAATGACCAATGTTAGGGCCCAGAACACCCCTTTAATGACATGGCTATCGGATCATACGCAGAGAGTGGTGGTAAATGATCCCTACTCTGAATGGTCCCCGGTTATAAGTGGTGACCCCAGGGCTCAGTATTGGGTCCTCTTTTACTCAGTGTATTTATTAATGAAATAGTAGAGGGGATCAATAACACTGTTTCTATTTTTGCAGATGACACCAAGCTATGCAGGGTAGTGCAATCTATGGAAGATGCTCATAAATTACAAGCAGACCTGGACACACTGAGTACTTGGGCATCCACTTGGCAAATGGGGTTCAATGTGGATAAATGTAAAGTTCTGCATTTTGGTACTAATAATCTGCAGGAATCATATGTCCTATGGGGAGAAAAATTTGGAGAATCGCTTGTTGAGAAAGACCTGGGTGTTCTTGTAGATCATAGACTACAGAACAGCATGTAATGTTAATGAGCTGTCTCTAAGGCTAGTAAAATATTGGTGTGTATTAAAAGAGGCATAAACTCGCGGGACAGGGATGTAATATTACTGCTGTATAAAGCACTGGTGCGGCCTCACTTGAAATATGCTGTTCAGTTTTGGACTGCAGTTTATAGAAAGGATGTAATGGAGCTAGAGAGAGTACAAAGACGAGCAACCAAACTAATAAGGGGAATGAGCGTCTTAGTTATGAGGAGAGGTTAAAAGAACTAAAATTATTTAGTCTTGAGAAAAGACGGCTTCGGGGGGACATGATTAATTTATATAAGTATATAAAGGGCCCCTACAAAAAGCATGGGGAAAAGCTATTTCATGTAAAGCCCCCTCAAAAGACCACAGGACATACCCTTCATCTAGAAAAAAAAAGATTCAGTCTCCAGAGGAGAAAAGCGTTCTTCTCTATGAGAACTGTGAAGCTGTGGACAAGCTGCCTGAGAAGCTGGTCACAGCTGAACTAAAAAATATCATTATGTATGTAGCCATATGAAATTCTAGATCAGTCTGTGTTAACTCTGGGATATGAAATAAAAATTTTCCCTTAGAGCAGTTTGGGTTTTTTGCCTTAGGGGTTTCCTTAAATAAAAGGGGTAAAAGTTTAAAAAAATCCTTATCTCCCCCCCTTTCCCCACTTTTCCCCCCCTTGGTTGAATTTAAATGGCATTGTCTTTTTTAAACCCGTACTAACTTGTAACTTGACAAAAAAGTACATCGGATCCCCTTTACCAGAGGTCCTGACAAAATTTATGTAAAGATGATGGCACCCACACAGATGCTGTGCCCATGTGATCAGCAGTGGGAGCCATTGGTAATTGGCAGCTACAATCCAGCTTTCACAGCCGGTTAGAAAAACCCTTTAAAAACCCTCATATCCCATTAGTGTTTTTAGCACATATTAATCATGTAAACCGGCTGCGACCCCTTTAATAAAGTGGAGCCAAGGAGTCGCAAAGACGGTCTAAAAAAGTCCAGAAAAAAGTATTAACATGGGAGAAGAATCCGGCTGCTACAAAAAATTAAGTGAAGTATCGGGTTATCACACAGGGGTGATTTGGGGTTGCGTGATAAACGCGTACTTCGTGGTGCGGGGGGGCGGAGCCCGCCCCCCGGCCCCCTTTCATGCATTACCCGAGGGCGTAATCGCTCGAATAATTGACATGTCACTTTCTCCCCGCGGTACAATACGATCGTATTGTACGACGGGGAGAGGAGGGTAATCCATAGTGCTCTGGAGCTTGGGTTTCCGTTTAAAAGCGGGGGGCTTTCGTGCGTATTGCGCTTAATACGCCCCCCAATTACGGGCCCAAAAAAGTCGTGTGAAATACCCCATGTTAGCTGTATTTTCCTGTTTTTCTGTAAATATGGAGCTAAAAAATATAGAGGCACAAAAATAGTGCAGACAACTTGAGCTTAAATGTTTCCAAGAGAAATCTTTTTTATATTACAAAAAACATTGTGTGTATAAACTTGATGAAATCAATTCGTCTGTGGAACGCCCAACCTCTCAGCTACTTTTGGGGCATGCGTTCCACAGACGAACTGTTGTTCTAATTGATTTCATCAAGTTTATACACACACTGCTTTTGTGTTTAATAATACTGAGTATTGTACAGAAATAACGAGAGAATCCAGCTAACAGTGATACCGCAGACTTCATTTAATTATTGTGTAGCAGCCAGAGTTCCTCTCCCCATGTTAATATATCAGATGCTTTGTGCTATTGTGGGAGGACCCTTTTAAGGTCTTGTATTGCTGGCACCCAACTATGTTTGTTTTTTTAGAACAGGCTACTGTTTTCAATATTTTCAGCATATGAGGTATTTGCTGTGTACGGAAGCCTTGGATACTTACAAATTTATATTTTTATCTGCTTGTATATCTAGTTTTGAACCCTTGTGGTAAATACAATATGTTCTTAGTGTATATAGTCCTTTTTAACTATTCGATGGCTATTGGTTTAAAAATTTAACAAATCAATTGAGAATGATAAGTCTACATAGTAGTAATAACCTGCAACGAAGACCGTTAGGGTATGTTCACACGGCGTTTGAACAGATCCAACATGCAGCTGCGTGTTTGGATGTGTGTTGGATGCAGCAGGATTGCACCCTATAGTTTAAAATAGGGCTCCTGCTGCATCTTTCAGACCAAGAATTGACACGGCGATCACTCGTATCAACGCCGTTGCGTGTTTCAACTTAAAAGCAATGTAAATCACATTGCTCATTATTAGATACGTGTTTGGGTCTGTTTAGGGTCCGACAGACGGATCCAAACATGTATCTAAAAGCGTATGTTCACACATGTACATGTGAACATACCCTTAGATTACGCCTATATAGCAAAGTAGTAAGATATATTCAAAGAGTATTATAAACATGTCTGTTCAACAGCAGAGTACAATAACAGAAAAATGTGTCATCAGAACATCTCCTATTGTTTAACTCATGTTTTTATGTTAAACACGTTTTTGTTTTTGTTTTTCTATATCACTGTCAATATTTTTTTTACAAATCCAGAAATCCTGCAGTTTTTAGTTTGCCCAATAGACTTAATAATAGTCTGACACTTCCTGTTCGTGAGAAACTTTTTTAGCATCTCATCATTATCAGCACATGCGGATTTACACTGGATTCAAAAGGTGAACCAAGTATAGTAACAGAGGATCCATCATTCACAGTTCACCCTCCCCCACTACTTGCACGCTGACTTCTTCCCAGGACACAGAGCGTGACTAGAAAACTCTCCTATAGGAGTTAATGGGTCTGCTCCTGTCCACAGGCTCCTACATACCTTTACATGCATGCTGTAAAGCTCTCTCAAAATGTGTTAAAACAGCTAAAGAAAATGTACCCCCATAACCCTAACAGAATTGAAAAATCTGTAATCTAAAAATAAAAACAGCAAAGAAAAAAAGAATATTTATCAGTATATTGTTTTAATTAGTAAAAAAAAAAAAAAACTATATACTGGTAATAGATTCCCTTTAAAATGACATAAAATACTATAATTACCGCTACAGATAGAGGTAAAAAATCCATTCCCAGCAAGAAATTCCATGTGCTATATGGGATGGAGTAGTTACACAGGTACCGAATACTGACAGCAGCCTCACACACCTCGGCTGGGTTCACAAAAAAGGCAAGTAGAAAATGCAGTTTTTTAAACAAAGTAAAAAAAGGAAATTACCCCTAACCCTGACAGTCCCCCCTAAAAAATTTTACTGACGGGGTAACTGCCCCAAAAAGGGTGACCCCGCAAGCTGTACCTAGGATACCCGACATATAACAATAAAGAAACTACTATGAAAGTAGCCAGATGTGAAACGCCAACTAACAGGTGGGAATCATCAGTGGGTATTGATACGAAAAAAGAGTGGGGTCTCACAGATAGTGAGTCAGCACTATGACTCCTAAAAAACAGTTCACACCAAGATGAACAAAAGTGTAAGGACTCACAAGACAATGGGTTGCAAGCCTACATATTTTGGTTAAAATATCTAATACCTCATGTTTGATACTTTTTTAGGATGCAGCCTGGCCCTGTGATCTGTGGGAGCATTGGAGTTTACTTTTTGGGGACTTGAATTTGCTGTGAGCCACCATTTTTATATGGGTGTCACTATAGGCTGTAACCCAGCATGGTACTCTACATGTAATTGTGTAACTGGCACACTATCGAGGCATTATCTACGTGCAAGTATAATACTAAGTGACCATTGTCCTAATGAATGGTAGGTGTGCGAGTGGTTATGTACCATTGTTTTGCAACTTGTGCAACCTCCCCTTTTATCAAAATTTCACTTATGTATTCCAAATAGTTAAAGGGGTTGTCTCACTACAAGGATTGCTTTTATGTTAACAGATCTGCTAAAACAAGTCACTTTTGCAATATGTGTCCATTAACCGGGGGGGGGGGGGGGGGAGTGTCTACCTATCCCTAGATATCCCCTCTTGGAAGAGGCTGCATCAAGCTCCTCAGGTTGTCTATTAGCTCTACAGACCTTTTGTAATCTCTCCGTTGATAGTCTTGCCAGCACTGGTTTCTATAAGGCTACAGACCTGGCTTCTACTGCAGCCTAGTAGAACCAGTAAACGACGCCCCTGGAATTCAAAATGAAAGCCAGTGAAACAGGACAGGATGTAAATGAATCCATGAGTTGAAGACAACCCCTTTAATTATAAAGACACACATTTTTATTGTAGTTAAAAAATGCAACTCAGCTGCGACCAAAACACAACCTGTGAACCCATTCATAGGGTACTGTGACTTTTTTGCATCCTGGTGTGAACTGGTTTTTAACCTACTTTGCATTAGTTAGGTGTGAAAGTGTTATGTTAGGGTATGTGGATTTGGGAGGCAGCCCGCCGACCCCATTGACATGCATTACTCCCGTGTACGGTAATCGCCTGCGGAATAATTGACATCGTCACTAAACTCCCCACGGCATGACAATATGATCATAATTGTACCACTTGGGGACGAGGCGTAATACACTTAGTTCTCTATGAGAAGCTAAGGAAACTCATAAAGCTCCGCACATTCTTCGCCGCATATTTAAGTGCGACAAATTGGCACGGCGGAAAGTGCACGAGAAATTACGCCCTTTGTGTAACATGACGCTTGAGTCAGCGAAAACCCCTCATGAAAGGTGTGGGAGATGAAAATGTCCCAATGGGCCATAATCTACACCTTGCATAAACTTCCATGTAGCTAAAAATCAAGACGAAAGCAACTACTAAAACCGCAACCAAAGTGAACCCACCGAGTTGATGAGAGTGACTGTGATTATGCCGTAAATTTAGCGTTCCTCTGTAACTGCTCCCATATAGCACTGGGACTTTTTTGTCTCCTGCTGGCAATGGACTTTAACCTGCCTCTGTAGCAGTATGTTCTTTTTCTGTGATTGCATTATACAGCAGGGTAGCTCCAAGAGAAGTGTTGGACTAATAGAATTACAAATTGGTACTTTGCTTTATTCATTTGATGAAGGTGTGGTAAAAAGTAAACGTACAAAATCCACAATGGAGATTATAGTAATGTTATATGTAGTATAGTCAGGCTTAGACGGGCCCACAGGGGAATAGCAGAAACTCCTGGTGGGGTCCCCTAGCGATGGTAACCTGGAAATGTGGATTTTAAATCTGTCATATACATTCCCACGAGTATAAGGGAGGCAAAAAAGCCAGAGAAAGTGTAGAGTGCAAAAGGAGCCAAGAGACAGAGTATTAGGGAAGGGGCATGCAACAGGTGGTGTCGATTTACAATTTTACTTGTATGGTAGGTGGAAACCACTATTAAATAAACTTTCCAGCAGGTGGGCCCCAGTAGCAACATCGAACTTGGTGGTCCGCCAGACCTTAACGTTTACCTTGAGCCCCTAGGTGCCCCAGTCCGACACTGAGTATAGTAATAGTATTACTACATGTAGTATGATAATATTTAGTTTTAAAGTTCTCTCCACAAAGCCTAAAGTACTTCACAAGCCCATTCTAGAGACACATCAGGCTTAGTGCACACTGCGTTTGATCATTTGTCAAAACGTGTACATTATAATGTGTACTCTAAACGTATGCCTAGCACGCACTGCTTTGAGCAGACATTTGACACCCCTTTTTTTTTCTTTTTTTAAATGAGCTTTTCTATTGGGTGTCACCCATTTTTCCCTGTGATTTGATTGGGTTGGATTGCTTATATATTATGACATATACTAACGTATACATTTACAACATGGGACACATATACTAGTCTACGTTTTCCAGTGACATACAATGTAGAAAAAAGTATACTGTAATGTATAGAGTTTTTTGCAACTTGAAAAATCCCAGCACCCTACCTCTTCCATCTTTTAAAATGTAATGGATATTTCACAGGAAATGTAAAAACAGACTCTATATCAATGTACGTTGTACATCCGTCCACCTATATGAGTAAATGAACACGTTAATGGCAACGTTTTATACTGCGAGCGAGAACAAATCCTATCCATCTGTTCAAAAGAATGTAGTGCGCACTAAGCCTTAAAGGCGTATACTAACTGCTAACAAGTCAAAAAAGCCAAGTCACAAGGTTCTCATTCTGGGCTCACGACGTGCAGGTCAGTGGTTGCAGCAGTGGAAATGGTATTTATCTGAAATAAAATGCAGTAGTAAATTCACAGCTAGCAGGGCTGATAAACTTCCAATCAGTCACCTACAGAATCATTCTTTAGCCCTCTCCTGAAAGCCGTCATATAGATTAATGAGTAAAACCATTAAAATCGCGGATAAGTTTACCCACTAAAAATGCAATCAACTATGTGGTTTCCAAAATAGCGCAGAGACTCCAATGTTAATAGAAACGATGGTAAAAATACTGTGTTTATTGGCAAAAGTTTACGCGTTTATGTGCAAAAACGACTACCTCAGACTTAGGGGCCGGTGTTCAGCACTGGCATATTCCGATGGGATTTGTGAAGCGCAATCCCGGCTCACAAATCCGCCGAGAATGACTGGGGCTTGAAGGGGGCGGGGCCGGTACGCGCGGGTGCGCCGCTCTCCGGCCCCATAGACTTGCATTACCATGGCGCGTATTCGCCTGATAATGTGCATTTCAGTTTCCTTTCTCCGTGCCCGCCCGGTCGGATTCAACCGACGAGGAGGACGACGTAGATCCACTGTTTCTCTATTAGAGCAGTGAGATTACCTTAATGACTCCCGAGACCGGATTGGCGCCGAAGCTGCAGCGCAAATCCACGCGCAAGTAACGGCGCCAATCTGCGGCAAAATAAGGCCGTGTGTAGACGAGGCCTTCGGTATTTTTAAACTTTTGCTGTGGGAGACATACCTAACACTACAAGATACTCCCGTTAAGGGCCATTCACCCAGCGTGTTTTGGATCTTATTTTGGATCCGTAATTGGATCCGAAAAATCCGCAACCAAAAACACATTGAGCGAGTCGTATCCTAAACGTGATCCAACATGTATCCAACACGCAGCGGCGTGTTTGGATGTCGTGTTTGTGCTGCAGCAGGATCACACCCTATAGTTTTAAATAGGGCTCCTTCTGCGTCTTTCGGATCAAGAATTGACATGTCAATTCTTAGAACGTATCCGAAAGATGGATCTGAAAGACGCAGTGAGACATCAGCGATCACTCGTGTTTCAAGTTAATAGCAATGTAAAATCACATTGCTTATTATTAGATACGTGTGTGGGGTCCAACAGACGTACTCAAACACGTATCTAAAAGTGCACGTTCACACGGAAACAACACGCCATGTGAACATACCCTTATTTCCAGAAAGAGTGAATTCCCAGATCTCCCTGAATAAAATCTCACCAGATATTGTTCTCTTTCTACTAAAAAGAAAAGAAACCCTGTTTCACTGTAATACTGAAGGCAAACATTTGATTGGTCCATGATGTGTATTTGAGAAAAGTTTTAGAATTTTATCTATGATCACTTTTTATGTTTTTCTCCTCTTTAAATAAGCCTCCAGTACTGAATAGAGTCGGCATGTTCAGCAGTTCATGCAGACATAGTGCCCCAGGCTTTGGAGGCACAGTGATCACTCGGCTGCTTTTGTATGTTTTGTATATTTACTTCTTTGTATCTTTTGTATTTTGTAAATATACTCAATATGTAAACGGTATCTATCTACTTAGTAAACGTGTGCGGACTTACTTAGGCTTTGTTCCCATATGCGTCAGAGGTTCCTCTCGCAGATGTGAAAACGGACTCATAGGGTATTGTTTTACAATGGACACCCATGTCGCCTCATGGACCCTATTAATTAAAATGGGTCTTTTGGGTTTCTGCCGTGGTGTCTATAACTCAGACAGAAAAATTAGCGCAGCCTGACATTCCTGACGGTACATGCAATGGAGGTTTCAAACTGAACCTCCGGCGCATATGTGAGCCAGGCCTTCTTCTTGATTACACTGTACAGTAAAAAGACTATTGTATCCTAATGATAGTTAAAAACAGGCTTCTTTTCTAAACCCCAATATAATGTATATACTTACAGGTTTTGGAATATAAATTATATAATGTTAAAATATAACTTCTATTTCTGTTATTAAAAAGAGAAACTCAAAACTAAGAACATTATACAATCCAAAGCTACAATCAAGATGCCGTATGAAACACCATTTATGGTTGTCAACACAGATAATTGTCCGTTTGAGGTGCAAATAATGTCACTGGAAAAAAATGTAATAATAATAATATACAGGGTCCTACCCGGTTCAGACAAGTTAATCTAAGGCCATGTTCACACGGCTTAAAATGGGCCGTATTTCGGTCCATAATTACGTGCCAGGTGCGCAAATTAGGGCTGAAAATGGGCCCATTCATTATAGTAATCCACAGTTCTCATAGAAAAAATATGGATTACGTATCCTCTCCCTGCTCGGCGATTCCGCCGCTGGGGAGATAATTGACATGTGAATTACCAGTTGCGTATACGCGCCGCTGGTAATACAAGTCAATGGGCCGGCGAAGTGCCGTCCCCCCGCTCACTCCCCCGCTCCCGCCCCGCCCCCATCCACACGGCGTAATTGCGGGGCATAATTACATCCCGCAGTTAAGCCGTTAGAACATAGCCTAAGACACCGGATATATAGGAAGACAGGAAAAGGGTAGGGGAGACATTGTCCCTATATGTATCCTATGAGAGAAACTACTGTGCCCTTATTACCTGTCTCAAGGAGTTCTTTCCCCAACAAGGATGACCCCGTCCGGTACCTCACCCTTTATATCTACCCTCTTTTATGCCCTACTATGCCGACGGCACACCAGAGCTGCTCAGGATTGCGTTGAGTCATATGCTCATGTTATTTTTTCTCTTTCCCCTCAGGATCCTTGGTAATGAACACAACTACCAACCATTATCCCATGCTGAAATAGAGGTAGGTACAGAAACATGTCATAACATTAGGGCACTATAGAGGCTAGATATAACAGGGTGAGGTTCCAGGTGGAGTCACCATTGTCAGGGAAAGAACTCCGTGAGACAGGTAATAAGGGCACAATAGTTTCCCTCATAGGCAATGTTCACTCGGATTATTTTGGGACGGATTTAAGCCCATAATTCGCGCCGTACTGCGCGAATTACGGGTTGAAATACGTCCCAGACATTACAGTAATCCACAGCTCTCATGGAGAACTATGGATTCCGTCTCCTCTCCCTGCTCGCGAAATACGGCGAGTGGGGAGAAAGTGATATGTCAATTATTCACCGCGGTATGCGTGCAGTGGATAATGAATGTCTACGGGGCCGGCGGGCTGCAAGCCCTTCCCCCCCCCATGCAGAGCACACGCCGTAATTGTGGGCGAAATCCATCCAACAATTAAGCCGTGAATAAGCCGTGTGAAATTGGCAATAGGGTACATATATGGAAAGTGCTTCCCACTCCCTTTTCTGTCTTCCTAATTACGGTGTCTGGGATTAATTTTTCTGAACTGGGTAGGACTCTGTATATTATTATTTAACATTTTGTCAAACGACATTATTTGCACCTCTTATGGATAATTATCCGTATTGACAACCATAAATGGTGTTTCATACAATATCTTCATTGTAGCTCTTGATTTTGGATAAAGTTCTTAAGTTTGAGTTTCTCTTTTTAATAATAGAAATAGAAGTTATATTTTAACATTGCATAATTTCCCTTCCAAAATCTGTAAGTACTGTATATACACTATACAGTAAAATCACCACATGAGCAGAATACATTGTTCAATTTTAGCTCACTCATCTTTCACACATAAGATTTCCTGCTTAAAACAATCCACTAATTGGGTTATACTGATAATCTTTGTAACAACTGAAATTGTAGACATGCTAACAGCAAGGACACTGCGACTAGTCACCACAGCATGCAGCACTTTCTTTTTATCTTTGAAGGCACACAACCTTCACAATTTTTCTTTTCACTTACTGACAGCATTATACGACTACTATATAGCTTTTTTTAAATTGGGTAGTTTTTATTATGTATAATTTTTTAAAGCTCCCCCATGTACATTACTCACCCTGATAGCACAGCAGTAAGAGGATTGCATGACGGTTATTCTTCCTGGCTGGGTATGCCCTGAGAGATATAAGTGCTATCAGCTATGGACCTGATAAGTGTAAAAACCCCTCTGGAAAAAGACTAGGGGTGCTTTCACACAGTGCGTTTTTGGTGCATTTTTTGCAGAAACACACCAAAAATGCACTGTGTGAAATCACCCTAAGGGCATGTCCCCACGGCACGGGTTTGCGGACGGTTTTTCAGACGGTTCGCGGTTTTGCAGACCGTCTGAAAACGAGCACAAAGGGGCTCCTATGAAAAACCCGTGCAGCAGTCCCCACTGCACGGGTTTTCCGCCCACGGACCGCCCGAAAAACATTCAACATGCACATTCTTCCGTCCAGTTTTCGGATGGAATATGTGCAAGTGAATGTGAAGGGGGAGGGCTTTTCTCTGCTCATCGTGTCCCCCCCGCGGCCGTGTGCTAAACCGTGATAAACCGAACGGTATTTGTCCATTGCCATGTAAATGAGCCCTAACACATTATCCTTTCATGTATTGCTCTTTTCATTGAACTAATCTTATCTATCCCTGTTCAGAGAACAACAGAACAATCATTATGTTATTACCTGCTATTTGTTACGAGACTACATAGAAATGAGCAGCAACTATAGTAAAGAGAGATTAATTTGCTCTGCCATTTAGGAGCTTTATTACTTTAGTAATCACAGCTAGAAAAGGACAAGATTTTATATTCAATTTTTAATTACATAGGATTGCCGAAATAAGAAAATTCTAAAAAACAAAATGTTTTCCATGACTATTTGCTTTAACAAAAAAAATTTTTCTCATGGAACTGTCCCTTTATTATATGCAGGTGCAATGGCCCTTCTGATGCATGACAATGCTAGGCCTCATGTGGCTGAAGTGTGTCAGCAGTTCCTAATGAAGGCATTGATGATATGGACTGGCCTGCCCATATCCCTGGACCTGAACCCATTCAAGTCCATCTGGGACCTCATGTCTTGGTGGTTCCACCAACACCACGTTGCACCACAGACTGTCCAGGAGTTCATCCTTTAATCCAGGTCTGGGGCAAGACCCCTCAAGAGAATATCTTCCGCTTCATCAGGAGCATGCCAAGGATGTGCTGGAAAGTCATACAGGCATGTTAAGGCCAAACACACTGCTGAGCCTCATTTCCTTGTCTTGAGGCCTTTCCACTGAAGTTGGATCAGCCTGAAATTTGATTTTCTACTTGGATTTTGAGTATCATTCCAAATCCAGACCTCCATGGGATATTCATTTTGATTTTCATTTTTTATGTTTTATTGTTCTCAACACATTCCACTATGCAATGAATAAAGATTTCGAACTGGAATATTTCAGTCATTGAGATCCAGGATGTGGTGTTAGTGTTCCCTTTATTTTTTGAGCAGTGTATATCATAAAGTCTTCTGTGATCGAGGGCTAACCTTCTGAGGAAGTAGCTATTTTTGGCCTTGACATTTTTTGTTAAACTTTGCAACCATTGCAAGAACACAAACAAGTATATATTTGCCTCTCTCCTTCTGTATCAGTCTGTTACTTAGTGTTATTGTATTTGTCTTATATTATGTACCTGAGCCCCTTGGCTTGTACAGTGCCCTGGAATTAATGGAGCTCTAAAATAGGTAATAATGACACATCTGGTGGTGGCAGTGTTATGACCTGGGGAATGTTTTTGCTGCATTCTCTGGGCCACTTATCCACATGGAAGGCAAGCTCAACTGATTTGGGTATGAAGTCGTCCTTGCTGATCATGTACTGTACACCCATAGATGCTGATTGCCTTTCCTGGAACATATAGGATGTTACAGCAAGACCAGGTGGCATGTCCCATGGCTAGCAATGTCTGACATTGGTTGGAAAAGCATGACCAAGACAGCCCTCTGTCACAAGCGTTCAGAGGGAGGATTCATACTGTCCGGTACTAACAGAGTGGAGTGCGCTCAGCTAGCCCACCCGGTAAACTTAAGGCCTTAGGTTTTAAGCCTACCAGGCGCCAGCCCACAGTGCTGATGTGGGTGGTGTGATGACATCATATCGCACCATCCGCGCCGAGCACAGAGACTGGCCAGGTGCTCCTCACATTGGGGGATCCTAGAGAGAGGTAAGTTATTTCTTTTATTTAACACCAATGGAGCCTAAACCTTCCCTGCCTACCTATATGGGCCCTTAAACCCTCCCTGCCTACCTATATGGGCCCCTATACCCTCCCTAAACCATTTCTGCCTACCTACATGGCACCTTGTACCCTACCTAAACCTTGCCTGCTTATATGGGCCCCTATACTATATTTAAACCCTGCCTACTTACATGGGCCCCTATAGCCTACTTACATCCTACCTGCCTACCTACATGGGCCCCTATAGCCTACGTAAATCCTGCTTATCTACCTACATGGGCCCCTATAGCCTACGTAAACCCTGCTTATCTACCTACATGGGCCCCTATAGCCTACCTAAATTCTGCCTGCCTACCTATATGGGCCCCTATACCCTTCCTAAACCCTGCCTGTCTACCTATATGGGCCTCTGTACCCTACCTAAACCCTGCCTACCTATATGGGCCCCTATACACTACTTAAACCCTGCCTACCTATATGGGCCCCTGAACCCTATCTAAACCTTGCCTAGCCTACCTAAATCCTGCCTGCCTATATTCGGCCCCGTATAGCCTAGACAGTTTCAAAGGCTTTGTCTACATGGCAAGGACAAAATACTGGATGGAACCTAATGAGAATCCAACCATTATTTTACACTCGGTTTTTGTTTTTTGTCCCTTTTTTGGCGGATTTTTGCTGCAGTTTTTGAGCGCCTTATTCAATAGAACAATACTATAATTTGCCATTTTCCAGCGGATTATAGAACATGTTCTAAGTTTTTTCAAAACCATCATTTTTGAAATCCGACCTCAGAAAATCTAAATACTGAATCTGCATAAAATCAGACGGTAAATCACTGCCTTTTAGACCTCACCTAGAGTTATGTCTACACAGCAACTATAAAATGCGGTTGGAAATCTGACGGTATTTTACCGCGTTTTTTGTCGCGGTTTTGTGGGTGGTATTTGGCCGGCCCTTTAACATGGAACTGTACTAGGATCCGTCGTTCTATAGCGGATTATAGAACATGTTCAATAAGCCGGTGGTTTTGAAAACTGACAATAGAAATTCCAAGCTGTGTAGACTGCAGCACGGATTTTCTATTGAGGTCTATGGGCACTGGCTTACAGTTGGATTTATATGCAAACCATCTGAAAAACCAACCAATAACCCTTGCTGTGGGCACAAGCCCCAAAGTTCTTAAGGTTTGTCCCCACGGCACAGGTTATTTGTTGGTTTTTCAGATGGTTTGCAGTTTTACAAACCGTCTGAAAACTGACAAGCAACGCTCCCTCCACAGATTTCAATGGAAAATCCGTGCAGCATTCCCCACTGCACAAATTTTCTGCCGGACGGTTTTTTACACCACCGGTGGTCCGAAACACTTACAACATGTTCATTCTTCTGCTCGGTTTTCAGGTGGAACATGAATATGTGGGTGCAAAAGGGGAGGGCTTGAATCCGCAAACCACAGAGAAAAGCCGCCCCCCTGCGTGCCAAAAAAAGACCAAATCACGATCGGTATTTGGTCTTTACCCTTAGGGCTTGTCTCCAGGGCAGGGGTTTATGGACGGTTTTTCAGACGTTTTGTGGTTTTAGAAACCGTCTGAAAACCTGAAAGCAACGCTCCCCCATAGACTTCAATAGAAAAACCATTCAGCGGTCCCCACTGCACGGGTTTTCCGCCCGGCGGTTTATCACACCGCTGCCAATCCGAAAAACATAGATCATGTTCATTCTTCTGACCGGTTTCCAGACTGAAAATTAACATTGGAGTCAATGTAAACTGCTCAGAAAGTGAGCAAGCGGTTTTTGCAAAAAAAAGTGAAGAATGATCCCACATATAGTGTTATAATGTTGCAGGTCCTTTTGCACTTTTTTTTTAACACAGGAAGGTCCTGCAAAGCACTTGAGAGTCTATAAATCCTATTCTAGCCTAAACTAACCAAATTTTTATGCTAACATGCACATTCGCTTAAAGTGAAAAAGTTGGTTTTGTTCATCATTATTAAAGGGGATTTATCGCTTTATCAGTTCGTGTGTTTCATTGTACTTTCAGTTTCTCAGCTCCTCAAATCCAGGGGCGTTTCTTCCCCTCCCAGCTGGGTGTTTCTTAACTGAAGGGGGATTACATCATCCCCCCGTTCACTGTTCATGCTCGCTCCCGAGTCAATGTGTTCGACCCCCCCCACCCCCTCTCCGCGTCCACATGGCACTGTCCTCTCTCTATCCAGTCTTATTTTGTAGGAGCTGTATGTGTACATACCATATGCCTGCATTCAGTGTAGACAGTCTTCTATGAAATCAGACCACTGATCTCTTCTCCTCTCACAGATGGAGGTATGTTATAGTTGAATCAAGTCTTCGATTAACTCATCTCAGCACAAATCTGACTCCCTTCTATGTTTAGACACAGGAGCATTAGGCACCGAGAACAATACTGTTGTTTTCTGATTGTAGAAGCAGCTGCAGTGTTACTGTGCAGCTGCTGGCTGTGCAGAGTGAAATGTTGCCGGCCCCTTATTCTGAGTGAGAGAGGCAGGAATACACGCTCCTCAAACCGCGGAGAAAAGCTGTCCCCCCGTGGCCATGTGCACGGCACGAAAACAGGACAAATACCGGTTGGGATTTCCGATCGGTATTTGCACTGTGCCGTGTGACCGCCCCTAGGGTTTGTCCCAACGGCAAAGAGCAAATACCGGTCGGATTATCTGACCGATATTTGTACTGTTTTGGGGACATGTACACGGCCGCAGGGGGGCGGCTTTTCTCTGTGGTTTGCTGAGAAAAGTCCTCCCCCTTCACATTGAAATGTTCACATTCCGTCTGAAAACCGGGCTGAAGAATAAACATGTTCTATGTTTTTTGGACCGCCGGCGGAAAATCCGTGCAGTGGAGACAGCTGCATGGATTTGTCAATAAGGTCCATGTAAAAGTTTGTCAGCAGTTTTCAAAACCGAAAACCGTCTGTAAAGCCGGGTGAAAACCCTGCAGTGGGGACAATCCCTTAGGAGTTGCTCACACAGCGTTTTCACTCCGTGTTACAAGCGCTTTTTAGATCCGTCTCGGGGACCGACAGAGCGGAATCCAAGACGGATCTAACAATTAGCAGTGACTTTATCACTGTGGGATGAGGAACACGCAGAGGAGTTCACATGAGGGATCGCCGCTGCGTGTTTCCATAGCGCAGCTTGCATGTCAATTCTCTCAAAGACGGAGCCGACAGGCAGGAGGGGAACACACAGCGGAGATCTCTCATGTGAACACCGCTGCGTCTTCCTCATAGCCCACAGTGATAATCTCACTGCTAATTGTTGGGCTATGTGTACAATGCATCAGACAAAAAATGGCCCAAAAGCAGACGTTTTTTCTCTGATGCAGGACCGCGGTTTTTGTCGCGCTTTGTGACAAAAGCCGCGGTCGCTTCTCGTTTTCCTGACGTTCCCTATACAATTGTGTTGTATGGGAAGACGTCAAGAAGACGAGAAGCGCCAATAATACAACATATTGTATAATACGCCGCTGCTGAAAGACGGGGAGAGAAAAGACGAGCTGTGTAGACTGCAGCTCATCTTCTCTATTGCCATCTATGAGGCCGCAGGAACGATCGTATCTGTGGCGCTTTTAAAAAACGAAAAGCGCCGGAGATACAATCGTTTTCTTATGCTGTGTGGACATAGCCTTAGCTCCATCTCTGGGTCCGTCCGTCCTGTCGGTCCCCGAGATGGATCTGAAAAGCGCTTGTAACACGGAGTGAAAACACCGTGGGGACAAGCCCTCAGGAACGCCAGCGTGTAGAAAATCATCCGGCGGAAAATCCGCGCACTGGGGACTGCTGAACAGATTTTCTATTTATTTTTTTTAAATATTTTATTTCACAAAAGCAAAGTAAAGTGACAACCATAAATACAATAGTGCAAATTCTCGATCCAGTTCACAATTTGTCAAGATCATGGCATAGTGATAACAAATTAACAGATACATTAGACAAGCAAAGTGAGAAAAGAAAAACATTCAATAAAAGTATCCACGGAAACCCTGCTTCTGAGGCTTTTGTGTTTTCTCCCTTAAACTCCCTTCTGTCACCCACCCTCCGTAGAACTACTACCCCAACTATACTCTCTTAATCCCTAAGCATCGATCTCCAATTTTCCCAGCGTAGATTTTCTATTTAAATCAATGTAAAAGGTTGACAGTCTGTTTACAAACCCGACTGACAACCCTGCAGTGGGGACGGGGCAGTGCGCAGGTCATTAGAGGCGCCCATACTAGTACATTGCATCCCGCTGTGGTTGCTATGGGCAACACGCGGCGGTCCGTTACATAAAGCCCGTCCGGGAGGCGCCGCTGTTACATGGGCGCAGCCGCCGCCGCCCCTCCCGGCCCTGCCTCTGTTACGTCTCGTTATGAAACCGGCCGAGGGTGCGAGGTTGTTTTGTAAGCGTCTCCCGCGCCGCAGCCAATCACAAGTGCGGGCGGCGGTCAGCTGACCGCGGCCGCTGGGCTGCACTTTATGTAATCGCAGGCGGCGCGGCAGTGGTGACAGCGCGCGGGATGGCGTCTCCTGCGGCGGCGCGGGCTGCGCTCGTAGACTCGCTCAACATGTCCCGTCCGCTGCAGCTGGAGCCGCTGCTGGCCTGTCTGCTGCGCCAGTACCGGGGCTCGGTGCAGGTCCGGAGGGAGGAGGCCTGTGCGCTGCGCTGTCCGGGCTGCGGCGGCTTCCTGCGGGACCCGGTCACTGTGCAGTGTGGACACACGTACTGCTGGCCCTGTCTGCGGGGGGAGCCGAGGAGGCGCTGCCGCCTGTGCCAGGGGGACATGGGGCAGCCTCCCCGCCGCACATGCGTCCTGCTCAAGCAGCTGGCGGATAGGTGTCTGCCCGGGACGAGCCTGCAACACCGGGATGTGGCGGAACTGCTGGAGGCCGGGGAGCACCGCGAGGCGCTGGGCAGGATCTGCTCCGCCATAGACACAGGTACCGGAGGGGATGGGGATACTGGCTGCACTCCCGTCATCTGTGCCCGGGAAAGCTGGGTGATGATCACTGGGTTCTCCAAGGCTCCTGAATGGCGGCTGTACCTAGCAAGGCTGTGAGCATAGGTGGGTGCACCTCCCATTCAGGAGTCTGGGTGAACTGGGCTGATGCTACTCAATGGGCTCTCCTAAGGCTTTCCCGAAAAAGTGGGCCGCGGTCTTGGTCCGCCCTTGAATGCGTCCTGAGGGGGTCAGGTGGGTGCACCTCCCATTCAGGAGTCTGGGAAAGCTGGGTGATGACCAGTAGCCCCACACGACTTTCTAAGGCTCCTGAACAGTTAACCTACCAAGTAATGCATTAAGTAGGCACACTTGTCATTCAGGAATGTAGGAAAGCTGGGTGGTGACCTGTAGCCGCACACTCGGATCTTCCCTAGGACTTCCAAGGATGCCTGAACCAGTTTAGGAATGCGGTATGCATGGACTTGGTGAATTCTTAGGTTAGCTCACCTGCCATTTAGGGCTCTGGGAAAGCTGGGTGACAGGCTGGCGTCGCACACTAGGATTTCCAAGGCTATAATGCAGGATGTATGGTGGTGATGAATACGTAAGTAGGCACAGTGCCCATGCAGCAATCTAGGAAAGCTGGGTGGTGGTCTGTAGCCGCACCCTGGGGTGATCACTTGGCTTTGCAAGGCTCCTGCACCAGTTTAGTAATGCAGTACATATGGGGGGTGATGAATACATAACTGGTGCACAGGGCTACATGCAGTATGGGGGGGGGGGAGCACAATCGCCATTCTACAGTCCCGGGTGATCTCCAGTGACCACACACTGGGCTCAGTCATGCAGTATGTAGGGGAGTACATAGCTGAAGTCTGGGTGACAAGCCCGATGACATATGTAATGGTGGCCATATTGGATGTCACCAGGTTTGCGGTATGTGTTGTGTAAGTGCATAGAGCCGCGCGGTGCTGATCGCTCTTATGTAAGCACTCTTAGATAACGTTGCCCGCAGACAGAATTGTTCGGCCGCCATTTGATACATTTGCAGAACATTAAAGCGACCACGTGAAGTGTAATATGTGAGACCGGCTGATCGCACCCTGAAATCTTGTAACAGCTGAGGCTGATGGTCAAACAGCTCCTATTAGTTTTCTAAATGATGGCGCCTGCTCCTTTTTAGTTGTCACCATAGACGTCCCCAGTAAGAGTGGTGGCCCAACAACATGACCTGTTATGGGACCTCACTAGTCCATGCCCATCTTCAGCGAAAACCTCAGAAGTTTAGGATGATGTGGTCTCCACCTAATGCCGGGGGTTTTCTGTAATGCACAATGTGATGTCACAGATAATCTGCTCACTGAGGTCATAGTACAGGGTTATTGCATAGATTTGCTTTACAGTATATAGATACTACACACACCAAGATGTTATGATACTCATCAGCTGAGCCAGTGGCATTTTTGGGCATTACATCCATGATGGTGGCGTCTGCAGCATAAGAGGGAGGGCAGCCCCCATCCCCAATCTAGAGAGTAGTATAGAGATGACGCACACAGTGATGTCACAACATACAGCTGATACAGTGCCTTCATACTGGACAGCCATCTACTCAATGTCATGGTATACAGGGTTAATGTGCATAAATTTTTCCCCCAAATGCATGGATATTGTGTTCGTCATGTATAGTAAGAAAATGACATAGTGATGTCAAATGCCCGTATTGTATTCAGTCTGTAAGGGAAGCACATAGTGTTACACGCACAATATGTATTCAGTCATAGTAGGAAAACTAGTTATGTCACACTGCCAGATATTGTATTCAGTCATGTAGAGAAATGCACATAGTGATGTCAAACGACGATATTTTTTCAGTCATAGAGAGGAATGCAATAGTGATTCACAATGCAAGATATTTATTCGTATAGTGGAGAAAGAATAGTGATGTCACACGCCCAAAAAATTTTTTTTCATTAGTAGAGAAATACATAGGAGTACACTGACAGATATTTTTTTCAGCATAGAGAAGAATGCACATAGGTTGTCAAGCCGATTTGATTCAGCTTTTGTAGAGAGAATAATAGTGATGTCCACACTGCACAGATATTTTATTCGTCATTAAGGAAAGCACATAGGGTCACACTGCATATATTGATCAGCATATAGGAGAATGACATAGTGATGTCCACTGATGGATATTGATTCGCCATAGAGAGAATGCCACATAGTGATGTCACAAATGCCGGATTATTGTATTCAGTCAAAGTCATAGTAGAGAGAAGACTAGTGATGTCACACTGCACGGATATTGTTTCAGGGCATGTCATAGTAGAGAGAGATGCACACAGTGATGTCACACTCAACATAAGTATTCAGTATGTTATAGAGAGAATGCACATAGTGATGTCACACTGCAGATATTGTATTCAGTCATAGTAGAGAGAATGCACATAGTGATGTCACACTGCACAGATATTGTATTCAGTCATAGTAGAGAGAATGCACATAGTGATGTCACACTGCACAGATATTGTATTCAGTCATAGTAGAGAGAATGCACATAGTGATGTCACACTGCACGGATATTGTATTCAGTCATGTCATAGTAGAGAGAATGCACATAGTGATGTCACACTGCACGGATATTGTATTCAGTCATGTCATAGTAGAGAGAATGCACATAGTGATGTCAAACTGCACAGATATTGTATTCAGTCATAGTAGAGAGAATGCACATAGTGATGTCACACTGCACGGATATTGTATTCAGTCATAGTAGAGAGAATGCACATAGTGATGTCACCATTACAACTGATAGTATTATCCCATTGTACAGATAATTTACTCTGTGTCTTAGTACAGAGAGAATGCATATAGTGATGTCACACTGCATGGATAATGTATTCAGTAATGTCATAGTCCATGGTTAATGCACATAGTGATGTCAGAGTCCCTCTAATGTATTTAGTGATGTCAGTCCATGGATTATGCGCATAGTGATGTCACAACATCCAGCTGATACATTGACTTCATAGAGGACCACCAGCTACTGAAATGTCATATTAAAGAGAGAGTGCACAGAGAATATACTCGTTGATGTCATAGTACATGGATAACGCACATAGTGATGTCACAACATCCTAAAATGGAAACTTCACAGTGGCCATCCACATAAGGCACATAGTGATGTCACAGTGCATGTCTTCTGTACTCAGTGATGTCATAGTTTATGGAATAGTCACATTGTGATGTCACACCATCCTGATACAGTGAGTTGATAGTCCGCAATCTACTCAATGTCCCAGTAAAGGGATAATGCATATAATCTCACAGTGCACAGATAATGTGCTTGGTGATGTCATAGTCTATACATAACACACACGGAGGTGTCACAAGATCTAGCTAAAACCGTGATCTGATATAATTTGCTCAGTGCTGTAGTACAGGGTTAATGCACATAGTAATGTCAGTGTGCATTACATTGAGTAAGTTACTGTCATAGTCCAGGAGTAATGCCAGGTCACTGTACAGAGATCATGCACACAGCGATGTCAGGGCACCTTTGTTGCTGGGACACTTCATGGCTGCCGTGTGTATTCCAGATGTTGGTCCGGTCTAGATTTTTAGCTCGGTCTTCCCTGTGTCAGATGGACATTTAATGGCCGCTGCAGCGTGTTCTCCCGGCCTTATATAACTAATTCGGAGTTGTGCAATGGCCGTAGAGGAACGGTGGAGACAAGTCACAGGATTAATGAAGTTCCACTCGCGTAACAATAGTCCCAGTTTTCTGAGCTCCCCGGGGCCTCATTTATGAAAACTATTAAACTATTGTTGTCCATAACAACCAATCAGAGCTCGGCTCTCGCTTCTTTTACTGTTCTGGGAAATTGAGTCCCGACCACCCCTCTGTTCAAATTGCAGAGGTTTCGGGCTCTGCCTGGAGAAAGAAGAGCAGTGAAGGCCGAGCTTATTTGCTAAACCCTGCCTTAGAAGCATGTACCAATAGTAGTGGATGAGCAGGAAGACCTTTTGCTGCTCTTCCCCTCTTGTGTTGCTGGGATGTGACAGAACCCTGTCCTTTCCCCAAGTGCTTTTCTCCCACAATGCTCTGTCCTGGTATAAGAGGAACCGCCTGGTAGCCACTCTATTTGTACTGACCTCAGTCAGTTACCACACTGTGTCCTATGGTCTTAACAGCGCTTCTTATCTGCTGCACAGGGCGGAGTCTCCATTTGGAGTACCCTGCTGCCTGCAGAGATGCTGGGGAGGGGCTGTGAGCTCCTGATCAGTCATTCCACTGTCTGAGTTGTTTCTCCTGCCACATGGTCCCTTCTCTGCTCTATGTAGGGGCTGAGTAAGAGCAGTGTCATGACGGCTCCTTCCTCTTCTGCTCTGGACACACCTGGCCGTTACTCGCGGGCCATATAGAATAACACTGTGGGCCAGATTTGGCCCGTGGGCCTGAGTTTGACCCCCTTGGCTTAGTAAATGTACTTATGTACTGTGACCGTCTACTAGTAAGGCTTCTATAGAAAGCCATAGCTAAAGTCCTGTCGCCTACATGCTGCACTCTCCCATTTACCTTTAGGGGGACCTGTTTAAGTAATTTGTGTTCTTCATGAAATAATCATTCTGAAGCATCTTTTTTTATAGCTATGTGATGTTTCTCTGTTAAATCTCCTAGAAGTTTATTAATAAATGGACGACTGGGTGTAACCAGAAAGGGGTGTGTCCCTACACACTGTCCGTTCCAGCGACACACCTATTTGACAAGTAGAATGGTAATGCCCAGTTGTCATGTTATTTATACAATTCTAGTAGGGGAGCCGTGCAGTGCAGAGACCAGATGCTGCAGAATCCTTATTCTATGAGGAATGCAAGAGTCTTCCAAAATACACGTCAGGAGACCTCCGCAGTCGTCTCTTGTGGGTAACGAGCCTGGTGGTTATGAGCTGCACTCCAGAAAAGGGTAAGGGTGCGTTATTCTTCAGCTGTCTGACCTTTTCTATGGTCTCTATCCAAGACCTTGGTTTAGGTTGGCAATGCCTCAGACTCGCACTGCTTGCGTAGCCTGGTTCTCAGCATGACCCTTTCTTGTATGTTCTTATGTAGAGGAACTGGAGAGAGGTAGCGATACCAGAACTGTAGGGAGTCAACTAACCGGACAACCCTATATTAGAGTTCGTTCACACAACAGATTCTAACATGGATTCCCCATTGATTTCCTCTTCAAAATCCATGAACGGCCGGTCCGCGTTGTAGTTCACACAGCTTCCACTCCACAGATTTAAAATGGCGCTAACTTGCATCAGAATCAGAGGCAATAAATGTACATGAAAATCCTCGGCAGACATTCAAGTGTCACCTCAGAAATTTTGCAGGGGGAATAACAATGGGACCATGTCAGACTTTCCAGTCCAGCGTGTGAGCATGGCCTTTAAAGGAAGGAATCGCTACAGGTCCAGCTGGTGAAACAATCTGATCACCTAGATAATCAACAGGGAAAATGGAGTGTTGGGGTATATTCACACCTACGTTTATAGATGTGTGTTTTGGACCCAAACCCGCATCTAACAATGTGCAATGTGATTTCCATTGCTTTCAATGTAAAACACGCATCGCAAGTCGTTATAAAATGCATGTTTTTGAATTGACCCCACTTTCACCTATGTTCCAAATCCGAGTTGGTTGCGAAACCTCCTGCATTAATAAAAAACACATTTAATTGCCTTTTTGATGCAGTTAAAAAACCACAACAAAAAAACTGTGCGACACCCCAGCCTTGGGGTGCTTTCTCACTGTGGTTTTTCTTGCGATTTTTGGAGTTGTAGTACAGCACTGCAATGACACTGCCTTTATTAACCACAAGCTCCTTTTAGTTATCTAAATTGTTTATAAAGGTGTTGGGGTACTTTGAGATGGAGCAATTTTTTATTTATTTATTTTTGCACAGACAGCAATTAATGCTGTGTATTTTTGAAAAAAATAAAATGCACCAAAGAACGCACCGTGTGAAAAACCCTTAAGGTACTTTCACCCAAAGCATTGTTTGATGGGGTTTTTTTTTGGCAGAAAAAGTACAGCAATTAATGCTGTGCATTTCTGCTAAAAAGAAAAAAATGATCCAGGTGAACGCACCCTAAATGCAGTTTACGTCGTTGTGGATATGAGCAGGTGTTGAGCAGTTTGGACCATCCCTTTATGTTGGCAGTACATTAAATGGCTGCTGTTCACACTGGTCGGGTGTTTTTCTTTCCTTGTGGGGTGAGAGAAGTGGCTGTTGGGGCCCCTCCGGCACAGACTCTATCAAGAGGAAACAAATCCTTGCACTAGTTAGAATATCTAATTTGTACGGCCTTCATGTGTTGCCTGATCATGTTTTATCTAGGTGTGTGTGTAGACAGCATAATCAATGCTCTTCAATGCAAGTTTTTTCCTGTAGTTGCTGGCTGAGCATGTGTAACAGGTGAAACACGCTTATCACATTTCGTGTGACCCATAACCCATCAGGGGCTAAAGGGACACTACCACCAAATTTTTTCTTTTTGGTGGTATGGACATATAACTAGCTAGTGTGTATGTATGTGTGTGTATATGTATATATGTGTGTGTGTGTGTGTGTGTGTGTGTGTATATATATATATAGCTATAATGGTGGTATCTTCATATAACTAGCTAGAATATGTTTATATAATCTACTGGTGCATCTCAAAAAATTGGAATATCATTGAAGATGAAAGGCGTTCTGGTCTTATTTGTTATAGGGCTCACAAATGTATTACATTAAACCTTATAATTCATAGTTTAATGAGTCTATACAATATATGGGTTTCTCTATTTGACTTAAATGATTGATATCAATTATCTTTTCAGTGATTTTTCTAATTTTTTGAGATGCACAAGTATAATGTGTGCATGGTCATATAACGATCTATTGTATGTGTGTGGTTATATAGTGGTCTATAATGTGTGCATGGTTATATAACTATGGTATGTGTGTGGTTATATAGCGCTCTATAATGTGTGCATGGTCATATAACTATGGTATGTGTGTGGTTATATAGCGCTCTATAATGTGTGCATGGTCATATAACTGTGGTATGTGATTGGTTATATATAGATCTATAATGTGTGCATGGTCATATAACTATTGTATGTGTGTGGTTATATAGCAATCTATAATGTGTGCATGGTCATATAACTGTGGTATGTGTGTGGTTATATAGCAATCTATAATGTGTGCATGGTCATATAACTGTGGTATGTGTGTGGTTATATAGTGCTCTATAATGTGTGCATGGTCATATATCTATGGTGTGTGTGTGGTTATATAGCGCTCTATAATGTGTGCATGGTCATATAACTATGGTATGTGTGTGGTTATATAGTGCTCTATAATGTGTGCATGGTCGTATAACTATGGTATGTGTGTGGTTATATAGTGCTCTATAATGTGTGCATGGTCATATAACTATGGTATGTGTATGGTTATATAGTGCTCTATAATGTGTGTGTGGTTATAGCATGGTCACCTAAGTAACTATAACGTGTATCGATATTGCATCCAGTGACCTATCTGTAAGAGGTAGCTTTGCGCCCAGTAAGGGCTGTAGTGAAGGCTGTTTGCAGTCAGTGAGGAATCTGATTATAAGCGCCAGAGCACATACGCTGCTGTGTCCGGGTCACATGACTGCTGGTTATGAAACAATCCTCTTGTGATGTCATGTGTTATACAACCAGCTCCCGGGGCTGAGGGGGGGGGGGAGCGCCTCCTGCGTGTCCTTATGTAGAACATGCCGGGCTTCACTAGACTTTCTGAGTAACCAGCAGTTACATGGGTGGGAATCCTCCAATGTCAGGAGCGGGGGTGATTTGTATGCGGGGAGGGGGAGCTCTCCATTTATATCTATGGAGAGATTCTGCACTATTTGTTGTGTTCTTGATTACGTCTTCACTATTGGTGTCTATGTATTACAACATTCTAACAGTCTCCTAGTTTTTCAGCTGTCTTTTGGCTAATCTCCCATGGATCCCTGGTATCTTTCTGGATTAGGCCCTATTCACCTTCTGTTTTGGGTCCTGTCTGTGTATACATTGGGATATTGCAGACATTTCATCTCAGCGGGCCCCTAGATTTCAATAGGGCAAGCGTAGACCTGATTGGACTGCATGTGCCCTGTTTGGGGAACATTTTTGCTACAAACACAAAATCTCGGTCGACCATGCTTCTGTGCCCAATGCAGAAACACCCACTAAATAGGGGGAACATCGTCCAATTAGGACTACGTTTGCCCTATTGAAGTCAATGTGTCATCAAGGCCCCATTGATATGAATTTTTAGTGATATTCTAAAGGATACCACGAATTAATCACAAAAACGAGATGTGAATGGGGCCGTAGAGAAGAGTAGATTCTGTAACACTAAAAGGTCGTCATCCTATCGCTAATCCCTTGTAGTGGTGGAGTATACACAATGCCGCATCATACAGACTATGAAGAGCTGGAGATGGCTAAGCGCTGGGCTCGGCTGTCTTTGGCAGTCCTTAGTTTGAATAGAGCAGCAGTCATGTATGTGCTTTTCTGATTAAATGCAAACAGGACACCTGGGACCCACGTTGTTGTGATTGGTGGAGGTCCCAGCAACCGGACCCCTTCCCTACTGATCAGACACTTATCACCTGTTCCATGAAAATTGTCATAATGTGAAAACCCCTTTAAGGGCGCTTTCACACGGTGCGGTTTTTTTATGCTTTTTTTTTTTTGTGCAGAAATGTATAGCATTAATTGTTGTGCCTTTCTGCACGAAGAATGTGTCAAGGAATGCACCATACGAAAGCACCCGAACCCCTGTAACTGTACCATTAGCAGCAGTGAGGGGCAGGATTGAGTTAGTTCTGAGCCATTCTGTACTTTCTAGTTGCTTAGGTGAATGCGGGTTGATTAATAAGTCACTGGGATTGTTGGCAGTCGTCGTCTCTGTATTTACGTGCATGGTTTTTCTCTTCCAGATCCCAATGACTTGATCCTGCGTGTTTACAGAGCAGAGTCCTATGCTGCACTATTTGAATATGGGAAAGCTCATGAGGAACTCGACTTTGTCCTCTCCAAGCAACGCGACTGGCCAGAGGTGACTATCACCAAAATAGGGCTATACAATACATGGAAACCTCCAAAGAAGCATTTATGCTATCTATCATTCATGGAAAAAAAACTTTGAGATTCTTAGTTCACACGTTTTGATCAAAAAATGTCTAAGCCACCCCCAGCTTACAACATGATCTCAAGGCGGGTGGTCCTACGCTATCTTTACCTCTCAATTGAGCCAAATTCAGACTTCTCATTGGGTTAACCGACCTCCATAATCCAGAGAGAAAAATAAAAAACACCACGCTTGCAAGCATACTGCACTGATATGTTTGTGGAGGTGGGCGGGGTACAAGAAACCAAAATGGAGGCATCCCTTCCTCCCTATATAAATTAAAAGCAATATATGCCAAATACAACGTATAGTTCTGCACAAAAACATTTCTGAAAAACATAATGTGAACCTGGGTGCCAGTGGCAGGGTTGCCGCCTTGAGATCCCGTTGTAAGCCGGGGATGGCTTAAACATTTTTTGATCAAAACGTGTGAACTAAGAAATGTTCACCAAAATAGGAACAAATGTTGTGCTACATCTGGAGTTTACTATAGAGAGCTTTGTTCACTTGAAGGGGACTCCCTGGCAATGCAGATTGCTTTGATTTCTCCAAGGAAAATTCTGAAAAGTAGTGCACTTTCTATCCTGAGAGATTGTGAGAAAGTAGATGTTGGCTGTAAAAG
The DNA here is from genome assembly GCA_025379985.1 of Phyllomedusa bahiana. Classification (NCBI taxonomy): domain Eukaryota; kingdom Metazoa; phylum Chordata; class Amphibia; order Anura; family Hylidae; genus Phyllomedusa; species Phyllomedusa bahiana. The sequence continues at coordinate 90,981 of JAODAL010005583.1, read as the reverse complement.
AAGAAGAAGAAGAAAAATTACTGTATTAGCGCGCGCACACCTACTTTTTTTGTGTGCGTGGCTAAAGCATGATTTCTCAAACTATATACAGTGTGTGTATATAAAAAAAAAAATTTTTTTAAAGTGGCAGGTTAGGTTAAAAAAAAAAAAAATGACTTTGCTATTCACTTACTGGTGCAGTTTTGACATCCAGGAAATAGAAAGAAGTGCCAATTAATTCAATCACTTGGCTGAGAGGGCTCTTGCTTCCATTTCCTGTTGGTCGAGGTAGTCCCAGGAAGTGGAGATCAGTGAGGACCTGCTGAATATCAGAGAAGCAGAGTTTGGGGCTAGTCTTACAAAATTAATGCAAAAATATCCCTAAGGACAGACCCTTTGTCAAACATTATATAGAAGGTGGATGGTTTATAGTTTTATGCCAAATCTTGATGTGTTTTTTTTTTTTTTTTTATACAAATCTAAAAAAATGAGTGTTACAAATAGTCCTATAAATCATTGCCCAAACAGGTGGACATCACACATTACATCCATCTATTATCTCATACCCTGTTACCCCGAAAATAAGACAGTGTCTTATATTAATTTTTGCTCCTAAAGACGAGCTAAGACTTATTTTTAGGGGATGTTTTTCTTCTATGAACAATAAAACACATTTATTGTTGAACAAAACCTCAACATGTATTAATATACTGTAGTGATTTCATCCCAAACATCAGCATCAGCAGCCAAACTCTGAATTGCATAACAAAAAATGCACTAGTTCTTATTTTCGGGGAAACAGGGTATGTATCAGGACTTTGAATGGATTAGTTTGAAGTTGTTCCAGATTTGTTTTTCTTCTCAGTCAAATGTATAAAACCTTATTTGCTGTAATCAGGGTGCACAGTGGAACGGTATAGTGGGGTCTGGATACTACAACTGCTCTTTACCTGGAGCTGTATAGTTGGGTTGCACATGATTTTCATGGCATGATGGCAGCTATTGCAGTTCATAGGAATACACTCTGCCACAGATAAATTAAGTTTTAGTTTTTTTTCATTCACCTGTTGATACTGAACATAATAAAATATCAAGAATACCAGATTTTATAGTCCTGGCCTTAAACCTTATGAAACTGCTGCTGCTCAGTGCTGACCTGTTACCCCAGCTTGCTCTATACTTACATACTGTGCAATTTGCATTGTTGGATGACCCTACAACACCTGCTTCCTTCCACAGGTGTACTTCAGGAAAGCCAAAGTACTCCAGGAGACTGGGAAGCTGTACGAGTCTCTAACCTTTTATCTCCAGTGCCTCGCTTTAGATGAAGAGTATACGTCTGCCAGGAATGAGATCGAGAAGGTAACTGAGCCTTGCATGCGGTTTCTCTGTATAGTCTCAATTTCTGTTTCTCCATGCCATGTTCCTAGTATTACTTGGGCTTTCCCTTTTACTATGTGCTTTGGAGAGCATTGCTCGGAAGCTGGTGTTGAAATTAACAAATTATGTGCCAGTAGCTGGAGAGATTTCCTCATGTAAAAGGGGTTGTCCCACTTTGGAAAATCATGGCATATCGCCATCTCCTAAACAAACCCCGAAACTTCTCTGTTCTGAACGGAGAGGTGGTCGGGGCTCTCCCATGGACATGAATGGGAGTTCTGAGTTTAGCCGAGTGCTGCTGCTCAGCTGTAATAGGAACTCCCATTCATGTCTATGGGAGAGGCCGGCATCTATTGAAAGAAACTGGCACCCATTGATTCCAGCATTTGAAGAAGAATGGGTGATCATGCGGGGGACCTGCAGTGATGTGGGATTCCTGACCATCCACTTCAGAGCCATTTCATATGGTTTATACAACATAGTGTACAGCTTTCCTAAACTGGAACATTATGTATGGCCTATCCAGGAAATACATTTCAGCCAGTTGGGACCCCAACGATCATTAGAGGAGATAGGTCTACAGGCTCCTGCAGTGTCGGCCCTCCAGCCGGCTGTGCCCACTTGAACACTAACACGTCTATTTCTTTTGCTGTGTGTTTGGTGTGTTTTACCCTAATAATTCAGTGTCCATCTTTGTGGCCTGATTCGCCGAGCGGGGAGGAGCGACGGAATCCACTGTTCTCTATGAGAACAGTGGATTACCGTAATGACTCCGACGGAGTGGCGCCGTAGTGCAGCGCAAATCCGGCGCGGAAGACGGCGCCAATCCGTCGGCAAATAAGCCGTGTGAACGGGGCCTAACAGGACGCAACATCAGAACAGCAATGTATTTGGCAATAGTTTGTATTTACCGTTGCTTTCATGTTTAAAGTTAATTTGGTGAGACTACTACTTAAACATTCATAGAAAAATGTGCTGAAGCTGCTTTTAATGGGGTTGTCTCACTACATCGATTCATCTTCCCTCAGTCCTGTTTTCTCGGTTTTATTTCGAGTTCTGGGGCATGTTTTCTGGCCTGCAGTGTAGAGCTGCTGAAGACACCAGGTCTGTAGCTATAGCGACCAGTGCTGGCAGCCTATCAGGAGAGCTAGAACAGGTCTGTAGCTATAGCGACCTGAGGAGCTGATGCAGCTCATACAAGAGGGAATATCTCAGTATAGGTAGGACACTGTTAATGGACACATATTGCAAAGTGACTTGTTTTTGCAAGATCTTTAACACAAAAAGCAATCCTTGTAGTGAGGTAACCCCTTTAACTTCTTCATTGCAGATTCTACACGACTTCCTTTTTCCCGTCCCTGAGACCGTACAAGGTATTCTGAAAGATCTTGAAATAAAACCTTTGCCAAATCCGCCAGCAAAACCTTTATTAGGATCTGAGAAGAGAGAAACCGCACATTCTTTGCACACAAGTCTGGAACAGGTAACTTTCATAATTTTGGCTTATTGCAGGTACAGTGTCTTGCTTAGTTACGTTATCAGACTGATATAGTACAGTCATGGCCAAAAGTTTTGAGAATGATACAAATGTTAATTTTTACAAAGTCTACTGCATCAGGTTTTATAATGGCAATTTGTATATACTCCAGAATGTTATAAAGAGTGATCAGCTTAACAGCAATTAATTGCAAAGTCAATAGTTGCCTAGAAAATGAACTTTTTCCTCCAAAACACATTTCAACTTCATTGCAGGCCTGCCTTAAAAAAGGACCAGCTAACATTGTTTCAGTGATTTGCTCCATTAACACAGGTGTGGGTGTTGATGAGGACAGGGCTGGAGATCAATCCGTCATGATTAAGTAAGAATTACACCACTGGACACTTTAAAAAGGGGGCTGGTGCTTGGCATCATTGTTCTCTTTGTTAACCATGGTTATCTCTAAAAAAATTTACGTCAGTCATCTTTGGGCACTGCACAAAACTGGCCTAACAGAAGAGTATCGCAGCTAGAAAGATTGCACCTCAGTCAACAATCTATCGCATCATCAAGGAATTCAAGGAGAGAGGTTCCATTGTTGCCAAAAGGCTTCCAGGGCGCCCAAGAAAAGACCAGCAAGGCCAGGACCGCCCTCTTAAAAGGTTTTCAGCTTCGGAATCGGCTACCAGCAGTGCAGAGCTTGCTCGGGAATGGCAGCAGGCAGGTGTGAGTGATCTGCATCCCACTGTGAGGCGGAGACTCATGGAGCAAGGCTTGGTGTCAAGGAGGGAAAGCAAATAAGCCACTTCTCTCCAGAAAAAAACATCAGGGACAGACTGATATTCTGCCAAAGGTACAGGAGTGGACTGCTGAGGACTGGGGTAAAAATCATTTTCTCAGATGAATCCCTTTCCAAATGTTTGGAACATCTGGAAAAAAGTTGTTCGGAAAAAGACAAGGTGAGCGATACCACCAGTCTTGTCTCATGCCAACTGTAAAGCATCCAGAAACCATTCATGTGTGGGGTTGCTTCTCAGCCAAGGAATCGGCTCTCTAACAGTCTTGCCCAAAAACACATCCAGAATAAAGAAGGTACCAGAATGTCCTCCAAGAGCAACTTCTCCCAAAACCCTCCAAGAGCATTTGGTGATCAACAATGCCTTTTCCAGCATGAAGAGCACCTTGCCATAAAGCAAAGGTGATAACTAAATGGCTCAGGGAACAAACATAGAGATTTTGGGTTTCCCTGGCCTGGAAACCTCCCCAGATCTTAATCCCATTTGGGTAAATTGTGGTCAATCATCAAGAGACGGGTGGACAAACAAAAACCAACAAATTGTGACAAAATGCAAGCATTGATTTTGCAAGAATGGACGGCTATCAGTCAGGATTTGGTTTCCCGAAGTTGAAATTTAGAGCATGCCCGGGAGAATTGCAGAGGTCCTGAAAAAGGGTCAACACTGCAAATGTTGACTTGCTGCATTAACTCATTCTAACTGTCCCAAAAAAAGCTTTTGTTAATCATAATATGATTGCACTTGTATTTCTGTATGTGATAAAATCATCTGAAAAAACACACATAAAAACCAGAGGGCAACAGATCATGTGAAAATATAATATTTGTGTCATTCTCAAAACTTTTGGCCATGACTGTATACTCTATAGTAATTAAGATATATACTCCCTTTCTTACACCGCACAATACAAATAACTGTAGAGGGATTGAAGCGTGTGGATAGATGGGTTGGATAGATACCGCTTTTGATATTACTGGAGTATAGCCACTCAACCACCTTTTATATGTACTTGTTTGCATGTAGGCAGGTTGAACCTTGTACCAGTTACTGATTTATGTTGATTTGCAGGAAAAGGGCGCGCCAAAACCAATAAAGAGCCCGAGCGGTAGTAGCCTGCAGCGCACACGCTCTGTGCATGTCCTACATTGTGAGGAGAAGACTGCTGTGGAAGGCTTGAAAAGAGTTGCTTCAGAACCCCTTCTATCCAAGCAAGAAAATGGCGTATTGCTCAAAAGAAAGTTTCTCCCTCTCTGAGCAAGATGCAAGTGTATGTGACAATGGTCCCAAGAAGCACTTACGGCAAGGAGGTAAGATCTGCCATCAGTCACAGCGTTATTTTACTATATAGTAAACATGAACATAGAAAGGGATTCTTTACTGTAAGAGCAGTAAGACTATGGAATTCTCGCCAGAGGACTGGTCATGGTGATTTCAATAACAGTTCAAAAAGGGTTTGGATGCATTTCTGGAGCGTAATAATATAACAAGTTATAGTGACTAGGATTCTGGAGAGGATTCATTTATCCAGGGATTTTTCCAATTGCCAGATTGGAGTCAGGAAGGAATTTTTCCCTAAAATGAGGACAATTGGCTTCTACCTCATTGATATATTTTTTTTTTTTATTTTTTTTAACCTTCCTCTGGATGGTTAACCTTAGCACAACAGGCTGAACTGGATGGATGGTTTGTCTTTTTTCAGCCTTACAAACTATGAAACTATTTCTATCTCCAGACTTTCTAATGATTTCTGATCTATCCTTTCCCATTGTGTAAAGAGTTGAGGGTAAATAGTTGAGCTGGAACTCATTTATCTTATTGGTATATCAGAAGTGTCTAAAAGGGAATGTGTCATCAAAAATGACTTATTGTTTAATTCTCACATTTTTATGTTCAACACATTTTTTAAGAATTTTGGGTTATGTTTTTTTCTTAATTTTCCATATCACAAACTATTTTTTTTATTAATTCTTAAGTCCTGCAGTTTTCACTTTGGCCACTAAGCCGAATAGTTTGACACTTCCTGTTCTGTACAGAAAGATTCTCAGTTGTCTGCTCATTATCAGCACAAAGAGAGTCAAACTGAAAGGAGACACCAATGTGAATAGATAACACAGGATCCACTAGTCATAAGAGGAGATATCACAAGGCATTATGGGAAAGGAGCTCAGAAGCTCTATCGCCCTCTTTTGGATGTAACAAATCCTCAATTTGCTTTTGACCCACTGGATCTTTGGAAAGCAAGAAGGGATATTTAGCCAAGCCAGCATCACTCATCTGTATACAGCCGTTTCGGGGTTTTGCCCCTCGTCAGTACAGAGCAGGGCGATGCTAGCTTGGCTGAATATCCCTTCTTGCTTTCCAAAGATCCAGTGGGTCAAAAGCAAATTGAGGATTTGTTACATCCAAAAGAGAGCGCTAGAGCTTCTCAGCTCCTTTCCCATAATGCCTTGACATGCAGATGCTTCGTGGAGTGCAAAAAGGCAATTTCGAATCTCCACACACTTATATAGGTGCTCTCCCTAACAAGAGGAGATAGTCACAGAACATGAGGCGAAAACTCTCCTATAGAAGTGAATGGGATGGAGTCAATCTTGGTCTCCTATGTGCATGAAGCTATATAAAGCATCTGACTGCTGTTAAAGCAGTGCAAACAAGGCCTAGTGGCCAAAGTGAAAACTGCAAGACTTAAGAATTATTAAAAAATATTGAAAGTAATATGAAAAATAAAATAAAAAAATCCTAAAAAATGTTTGACATAAAAATGGGACTTGAACAATGACTCATTTTTTTGATACATTACCTTTAAGACAGGAAAGCTTGTGTAAAGGGAATATATTGCCTAGATTTTTTTCTCTTTCTATAGAATGTTCACACAGGTCGGTCTAGCGTCTCCTGCTAGAGACAACAGGAGTTGCAACATTGAAATGCCGGTAGTTTCACCTATATAGGAACTCTGGGACTTGATATTTTTTTAAAGCTGGCCATAGGCATTTTTTTTATTTGGTTTGTAAGTAAGAAAGTAAGCTCATAGGGGTTGTCTCACTACAGGCAATGATGGCATATCACTTGTGTAAGCCATCAATGTCTGATAGGTCTGGGTCCTACCTCTGGGATTGCACCTACCTCCTAAACAAACCCCGAAACCTCTCCATTATGAACGTAGAAGTGGTCAGAAATCTCCCATAGACATAAATGGGAGTTCCAATTCCAGCCAAGCATTCCCATTTCAGGGGAATTTTGAAAACTCCCATTCATGTCTAAACAGGGGCCCCTGACCTGCTCTCCTTCAAAAGGGGATTTTTAGGAGGGTGGGGGACCTGAAACCTTTTTCAGCCATTGGGGCATACCCCCAAGCAATATATAATGAATGTCTGTATGAAAACAATTTTTTTAAAAGGAAAATTCTGCCCAGGGGTTTTAAGTGCCCCCATCTAAGAGCAGAATATGATGGAGAAAGAGAAGCTGAGTTCTGTGATATAAAGGGTTCTACAACTGGATGCTGATTTTCTGGGTAAAAAGGAGAGAATCTTAAAAGTGCAGGTTAAAGTACTGGTGACCCTGCCTACATGCAGTGATTGTTCCATACTCACACCGGTACAGGGAAATTGGTCAAATTGTCAATCACTGTAAGTGGACGAGGTAAGCAGGACTCCCACTTTATCTTAAGAAATCCAGTCAGGATTTACTTTGCATTAAATCAAATAATCCTATATATGACAGAGCTCTGCTTCTCTATCACCTCCTGCTCTCGGATAGGGCAACATAAACCCCCTTCCTTTTTTCCCCTTTAATGCCCCACTTTCTGGAAGTTTAAAAAATGGGTTTTAAGGGGAAAATTTGATTAAGTAATGATAAAAAAAAAAAAAACCCATTTAAACCTCACCACTTCCCCGCCATCTTGTGTACTTCACTGCAGTTATTTGTCATGCATCCATGTTGGTGGCCGCAGTGGTCCCTTTTTGTATTTGGCACATTGTTTTTTTAGCATGGGGACCATTAAAACAGCGGGCATCATAAAAGAGGGTGGGGGGGCCCCCTGGGATAATCTTTCCCCTTTTTTTGCCTTTTTGCATGTACTTTTTTTTTCATCTTAATGCAGACCCCCCGTTTAACGGAAAAAAAATTCTCCCCTACAGAAATTTTTTTTCTTCCTTCTAAAAACAAAACGGGTTTGTTTTTCCCAAAATTTAAATACAAAAAACCCGTCAAACCCCCCAAATAAGCTGATTAAATGGAAGTTGACTTTATTGCTCTTTTTGAAAGGGGTTAGTAATTAGGTAGAAATTATTATTCGATTAATTCACGTTAAGGGAAGACTAGTCCGGGTTAAAGACACAACCAACATAAGAGGTCTAAAAAATAAATAGATTGGGCTTTTTTTTTTCAACTCGCATTGAAATCACTCTTGGTATTTAATTATATGGTGTGCCATTATACTGATGCTTCATGTGGGTTACTTTAAAAGGGGTGGCCCCCCCGGGAAAAAAAAAAAAAAAAATTTGTAATTTTTTCTGGGGAAAATAGCCTTCCCCCCGGGTTTCTAGGAGCGGGGTTTTTCCTCGGGCCCTTCTACCCCAAAAAGGGACACACCACCAAATTTTGCTTTTTGGGCTACACGGCCCCCACGTTCCTCTACTTAAAATGGGGCTGTAAACCCCAAAACGGGTGATGTAGATCAGAGCCACATGACCACTGTAGCCAATCGGCAACTGCAGCAGTGATGTAGCTGTTTAAAAGTAAAAGACCGGAGAGAGAGACGGAGCGCTGGAACAGAGGACCGGAGCAAGAGGGAGTAGGGGCCCTTGTTGCCACTGTTTTTAAACACCTGTTTACAAGCGCTTTAAGGACCCCGTTTTGGGGGTCCACCCCGGGGGTCCCCAAATGATCTAACAATTAGCATGAAAAATTAAAATTGTTTGGTCTATGCAAAACCCCCGGAGCACGTCCCCAATGGGGGATCGCCACTGCGTTTTTTCAAAAGCGCAGCTCTGTTCGCCCTTGAAAAGAACAAAAATTGCAATTCTTTTAAAAGATGGACTGGGGCTGAAACTATTGAAACCCCGCGGAAATCTGTCATGTGAACGCCGCTGCGTGTTCAGCATAGAACAGCAGTGATAATCCCACTGCTAATTGTTAATCCGTTTTGGGGGAAAAAAGAAAACCCGGCCCCCCAAGATGGATCCCAAAACGCTTGTAACACGGAGTTATCCCTGTGTAACAAGCCATAAAGGGTGTTTTTTTTTGGGGGCTGTGTGGGGGGGTTTTTTTTTTTTTTTTTTTTTTTTTTTTGTGGGGGGGGTTTCAAAATAGTCCCAGGAGTGTTATGTGGATCCAGCCTTAGCATGACACATTTGTTTAAGGGAAAACATTTTAAAATGAATTTTCTTCGCCCCAAAGGTCCAATCGTGGTTTCCAAACTGCTCACCCCACTTTCCCCCCCCCCCCCTTCCCCTTTTGTTCTGACTTCCCGTAATGCATTGATTTAATGTTTCCTGTTCCCCACCCGACCCAAAGAAACAATTTTTAATGTTTTTTTTACACAATTTTGGGTGCATAAAACACGCGTTTTGCACATCAAAATACGCATGCCAAAAATGCTATGTGAACCCAGCTTAAGATTATGCCACAAGCATTGATTTGTGATGACAAAATTTCATTGATTTTTAATTTTTTTGTTAAGGGTTTGGGAAATTTTTTTTGCTTTAGAAAAATAACCCAATTATTAAAAGTTACAGGTTTTTTTTATGAACCGTTAAACCCCACCTTTGTGGCACACTTTCTGCAAGAAATCTGGACGCTGTTTTGGGCACACCCTCAAAAAGGGCCCCCTTTTGGTAAACAGAAACTTAAAACCCAGGGGAGTTCTTAAAAGTACGGGAAAATCCTTCAGGAAATTTTTGGGTACAAAGGCCTTTAGTTTCATTTCCCGTGGGTGGGGTCCCAAAAAACTCATTCTTGTAAATCTATGATACAGCACCCAGTAATACAGAATTTTTGATTAGCCCCAAACAGAACTTTCGTTTTTAAAAGAGTTTCTTTCAACCAGCAGGAATCCGGGCCCCTTTAAAATATTTTTTTTTTCTTTTCTAAAACCAATAATTAGTACCTTTTATAATTCTTCATCTACGAGTGAGATCTCCAAGGACATACCCTTTGGAGTTTTATTTCCAATTTTTAGATGCTTTCTATAGCCCTACCAAATTTTTTCAGTAAAACTCTGTGCACATTGCATCTGAGCCCTATATTTAAATGGTATAAAACAAGTAAAATTTTCCCCGAGTTGCAAAGCCAATTCCCCCAAAAATTCCTGTGCATTTCTGATTTTAACTCTGATTTTTTTTTTTTTTTTTTTCCAGTATCTAGCACACAGAACCCAAAAATGTTACGGCCTTTTTGGAAAAATTAAAAAAAGCAATATCTGCCCCCAAGAACTTTTCTGAGAGGGACAAGACTCCCTGAAAAGAAAAACCCTTGACTACAGAGTAAGTATTCCCATCTCATTAAAGTAATCTGGAGGGTGGCCTTTTTATCTTCTTTGTTTACCCCGCCCCTTAGGGTTACTGACCAACGTGGGCGTTTAACCCACCCCGATATTTTCCCAAAGGGGGCCCGGGTTTTCGGTAATGCACATTTAAGCGCATGTTGCCCTTTGGGGCCCGGGGATTTTTTTCAAAATATCATTTGTAAAAACACTTCAAGGCAAAGCATAAAACCCTGCAGTTCTCCCAAAATCCCTCCCCCCTGGTGTGGGGGGGGGCCTCCCCCTTTTTTTTTTTTTTTTTTTTTTTTTTTTTTTTTTTTCCCGCTGTCACCCTTCCCCCTTTTGGGTTTTTTATAGACTAAAACCTTTAAAGGAACCGTCCCCAATTTTTAGCCCCCCTTGCTGAGGACAGTAAGGGTAGTGTCAACCTCTGTTTTCCACGCTTCCCCTTATACAAAAGGGGCAGAGATTTAATCCAAATTGCAGTTTTCAGCCAAAAAGAGTCCAGCTTATTCATGAGCCGATGTTAGCCCCACCCACCTGACAGTTTATTTACATGATTCTACCTATTTAAAGCAATAGGTTAATCAGTTGAGATGGGCGGGTCTTCAGGTGGGGGGGGGGGAATGATTAAACAGACTCTCCTTATGACTCTTTTCTGACTGAAAATTTAAGATTTGATCATTAAATCTAAAACTACAGCATAAGGGACACCACGCTGGAAACAGCATTCGACACAAGTTTGAGCAAGGGGGCATGATTTTGGGGTCGGGGTTCTCTTTAGCAAAAACCATAATAGGTATAAAATTTTTTTTTTTGGGGGGGGGGGTAACCTGTGCTTAAAATTCTGTGGCCCTTTCAATATATAACTCGGGATGCAATGCTTTAACTACTGATTAAAAAATCCCTTTGGGCAATCACTTTCGTCCAGCATAGTGTGTGTTTTAGTGCTTTTAAATGCCTTTTGTTGTGATCGAAGAACATCTGTTCAATGGTTTTATCTTGAATATTTTTTACATTCACACACATTCATGACTGTTTACCATTAAGACGGAAGATCCAAACAGTTAGAACATTTTTTCTTCAAAACCCCTTTATTTTGTGAAATGCATGCAGTATTGGCATTATGGTGCTCTCTACATACAGTGCGGTTACATTCCTTACGCCTTACAGATTATTTCAGTGATTGGTGATCTATATGTCCTCTACAGTGCAGTACTACATGTCCTGTACTGCTCTTACATGTATTGGTGCAGTGATTGGTGATCTAGTAGTGCCTCTCTACAGTACGGTATGATACTACATGTTCTGTACTGCTCTTACATGCACCAGGATAAACAGCTCCTTTGGGCACCAGGTGAGGATGGCCCCATTTTGCTTTCTTTCTGGTACAATGGGGCCTCACGTATCAAAACTGACTACCCGTAACGCTGTCTTTGTGGCCAATAGCAACCAGAGCTCTATCATTTTTTCAAGCTAGTAGGAAAATATGAAAGCTGAGCCCTGATTGGTTGCTATGGGCAACAAAGGCGGTTTTACAGTAGATGGTTTTGATAAATAAGGCCCAATGTAAATCAGTCAAGTGCATGACCCAAAAGAGCTCCTAACCTCAAAACAGAAAATGATTTCCATCAGCTCTTTCTGACTATTCTAGGTAAGGACATATTAGATACCTGTGCAATTTTCTTTGATCTTCTTCATTTTTCACTGTATTCGGTGACGTTTTGGGGTTTCAAAACCAATTGGCAATTTCCATAGTTATGGTCATCCTGGAACCAAGTAGTATTGTACTTTGCTAAACCAGTGTATTGCATTGAACCCCTGTTATTGGCATGAGGCTGAGTAGCACGATGGATCCTGTTAGCACTGATAAGTTGTAAGCAAATGTGTGAAATTGTTTGCTAGATTTTGTACCTTGCTTTACCAAATAAAATTTACAATTTTTTTTTTTTTCCTTTTTTTTTTAGCTTAACAAAAAACGTGCCTGTGTTTGTATGCACAATGGCCTATCCTACCGTGCCTTGTCCTCTTCATGTGTTTGAACCACGATATCGACTTATGATTCGGAGATGTATGGAAACTGGTACAAAGCAATTTGGAATGTGTATCAGTGACCCTGAAAAGAGGTAATTTTTCCTTATGATAAAAGTGAATAGTTGATGCTGCTAAAGAGAGGATATATAAACACAGTAATGTAAAAAGTATGCTCGTGGTAAGAGGCAAAACCACAAACAAATACATAGTCTTTGTCTGTGTTCTTAGAATTGCTGCCATGGATAAATCACAGTTGTGGTACCAAACATATAATGTTGGACTTTGGGTTTGAGCAGGGCCGGCTCTGCCAGACCCAAATTTTGCCGGAAATCATGGGGGAATGGTACAACATATCTAACCTAACCTGGAAAAAGTGTATTATTCATTGATTGGATAAACTTCATTTTTCCTGTCTGGAAAGAGACTGGTGCTCGGTTGTACTGTGTTTTAAGTGATTGTAAAACTCGGGACTGGCAGAACCAGCCCTACCCAAATCCGAAGCACAACAAGACGCTTTCAAGTGTTTTTCTAGGCTGTAGTGTTGCCATTGAAGTTGGTGTGGAAAAGTACACACCTGTCACCTATACAGTATGCAGCAGTATTTCCTCACAACATGTGATGCTGAAACCTAGTAAAGATTGTGTAACACTGTATTCTCCTTTAGCTTTGCAGATTATGGTTGCATGCTTCAGATTCGTAACGTTCATTTCCTGCCCGATGGTCGTTCTGTGGTTGATACAATTGGAGGAAAGAGATTTCGGGTTTTGGATAGAGGAATGAGAGATGGTTATTGCACCGCTGACATAGAGTACTTGACTGACACTCAGGTAATTGGTCTTTCTTCTTCTCTATCTTGCGGTGTATGGAGAAAAGATTTTATCAGCTCAGTAATGTTCACAAATTTATTAACATGTCAACAAAATAATTGGGGCAGATTTATTAGTACTGTCCAAGGATGTGTCCACATAGCAAGGTCAAATTACTGGTCGGATTCTAATCCGAATCTGACCAATATTTTACACCCGCTTTTGTTTTTGCCACAGTTTTTCGGGTTCGTGCAATTGAATAAGACCTTTTCTGGTGAAAATCCGGCGGAAGAATGTACGTTCCAAGATTTTTGAAAAACGGTGGTTTTGAAATCCAAAAAAAAGTCAGAAAATCTGAACTTGGATTTTTTTTTTTTTAGGGTTTATGGGGATGGTTTAGTCGCTTTGTCACCGGTTTCAAAATCTAAAAACCATGTCAAAAACGCACTATAAATCCTTGCGGTGTAGATGGACACTAACACTAAAGGGCCGTTCACACGGCTTATTCGGAGACTGATTCCAGCCGTACTGCGCGCCGTATTTGCGGCTGGAATCCGTCCCAGTAACTACGGTAATCCACAGTTCTCATAGAGAACTATGGATTCAGTCTCCTCTCCCTGCTCGGCGAATCCGCCGAGAGGGGAGAAAGTGACATGCACATTATTTACGGCGTGTATGCGCCATGAATAATGAATGTCTATGGGGACGGCGAGGTGCCGGCCCCCCGCCCCTGCTGCACGGCTGCCGGTGTAATTGCAGAGCGAAATCCGTCCCCGCAATTACGTCGGCAATAAGCCGTGTGAACATTGCCTTAGACTAAACGGTCAAATGTGCCAGATTTATCAATGATAAATCTAGCTCATGTTTAGACAATTCTGTCTTCTAATGTAACACCATTTATTAGTTGGCTTAGTTTGTGCCAATTTGTGTGTCCCACTCTTAGCTGCACACCCTTTTCTGCAGGGTCACGCCCTTTTGTCGGATACAGCACAAAAGTGTCTTGAAACCACACTGTTTCAGACCGTTTTAAGCATGTATGCCAGTATTTTGATGAAAATTGAACCAGAATTATGGTGCTATCGCCATATTAAATGTTCCTCAATAAGTCTATTTAAACACCTTTTGATGAATTGTCTGCCCTGAAAATTGTAAAATATTGGGCCTCGTTTATGAAAAATGTCTTAACCGTAAGACTGTCATGGTTTCCCAGAGCACTCAATCAGAGCTCAGCTAATTTGTTACAATGGTCTGGAAAAAATGCAAGCCCTAATTGGTTGGTATGGACAGCAAAGACCCTTTTGTAAGTTTTCATGAATGATGCCCCTTGTGTTACAATAATGAAGGCTTGTATTTTGTGTAACTATTAAAAGATATTTATTCCCTGTTAATTATATGGACAGGTTGATGAAGAAGAACTGCAGCAGCTCAGAGAGCTTCATGATGCTGTCTACACTCAGGCTCGCCGCTGGTTTCAGAACCTCAGATACAGGTTTCGAAGTCAGATCCTTCATCATTTTGGCTCCATGCCAGAAAGAGAGGACAATATACAGGTATGTGTAAGACAGTCTACACATTGTACAGTAAATTATACCATTAAAAAGTACCTGTCCCACAAAACTAGATCTTGTACAGCTATGTAGATGGGGGGGAGGGGGAGGGCTGGGAAGAAAGTTGTGGTGAGGAAAAAATATGAATCCAGTGCTTCTGCTGTGCTCTGTGGCACTAGTTAGATTATTATGATGCTTTCAATAACTTAAGTAAGCGGAGTGAAATTATTTGATTCTTATTTTGTAAGCGTTTTAAAATATCCTGTAATAAAGACACATGACTTGATATATTAAAGGCGTGTTCCCACAGCAGACCTTGGTCGCACTTATGTATTACTCTCCATTTTGTTCTATTTGAGTTGTGAGAATAGCTGAAAATGGCGCTCTGCTGTATTTGGAACTCCCATAGAACAGAAAGGAGAGCTGTATGCAAGTGTTACCGACTCTCCATTCTGAGACAAAACTTTCAGGGGTCCCATTCACAAGATAGGAGTGGGGAACTACTACACCTATGAGACTTGGATCCTATCGGTATCCAATCAGTCTATTGTAGGAACATGCCTTTAAGACGTTTGTATGCTTTACTAGGCATTCAGATCTGTTTTATGAAACGCACTTTCCAAAACAAAAATTATTCCCTTTTTATAAAAATGTAACTTAATAAATCATAAATGTTGTAACCTTCAGATACCAATCTAGTAATACATATACTGGTTAGTCAAAGATTAGTATGTGAAGGTTACAACATAGACTATTGTTTTAGGATCTGTTTATTAAAGGTTATATTTAATGAAAGGGAATAACTTGTGTCTTGGAAAGTGGTTGTTTTATATATATATTCTCTAAATCAATAGATATTCAATATTTGGAGGACAAAATATAAATAAAAAGTGACCTTTATTAATCCGTTAAAGTGTAGGTACAATGCTATTAAATACAGAACATATATAAAGCCAGAGCTATATATCAAGAGGACAAAGTATAACCTATCCAACAAATGTTCAAGCAAGGAACCAGGATCCTACTTAATGCAATATTAACAAAGTAGGAGTAGTACAAAGCGGAAACGGGGAGAGAATAAATGAGAGAGAAAAGTTTCTATACTCTCCCTACAAAATCCCTAATGGGTGACTGATCAGAACCCTGCCTATCCAAAAAAAAAAAAAAAATGCGGGGGCCCCCCGTCCTGATTAGGACGGCTCCATCAGGAACCGATCCCTGATAATTATATCCCCTAAAAGCCATTATCAATGCAGTGTGTCCCAAAATGCCCTAATCCATGCAGAGTGTCCCTGTCTATTGATTTATACTGTATTATTGGCTGATACAATAATTTTAGGCAACACACAAGTCTGATAAATCTTTTCGATTTCAGGTTGCTCCAAGTGGACCAGCCTGGTGCTGGTGGCTCCTGGCTGTGTTACCTGTGGATCCCAGGTATCAACTGTCTGTTCTTTCTATGAGATCATTAAAAGACCGTCTCCTGAAAATCCAGCACATACTGACCTATTTTTCCAGAGACCAGTCCAAATGACTAACCGCCTGGAGCTTCCTTAAAAGTCATCCAATGCTGACTCTGCTCTCCGCTGGAGTTTTTGCCGCCTTTGCACATATGGCGTTGGTTTGAACAAATGTCTGGATTGGAGTGGATGCCTGCCAGATGACAATTGCTTGTAACTGTAGAAAGCGTGGAATAATCTGCATCTTTTTGTTACAACGGATATATTGCACTATGTATAAAGTTTTTGTTGGTATTTTAAATGCTGTAAATTAATTTAGTTTCATTTTGAATTCAAGACTTCCAAATGTGTGTATTGCTGCTCAGAGTACATTGTAAATGGAATGTAAAGACATATCCAGTGGAGACTTCTCTACCTGGCTGTCCTGGTGATTTTATTATGTTTTTTATAAATCTATGCAGTATTTATGTTCTAACGTCCACATCTTTTCTTTCCATCTGTCAGAGAATGCATTGTCCCATCATATAGCCTTTGTGGCTCCAACGCCATTGTTGTATTGCCAGTAGCACAGGTACTATTCTATACAGTCCTAGGTACATAACTGCACCATTATTGCCTCTGCTGGTCCAAGTGTGAACAAGGCTAAATGGCTAGGTGAAAGTTTTATTACGGGTTTTGCTGGTACTCTATATACCCTTTTATCTGGTCAAAACTATGCCAGGTCATATAGAAATTGTGAGGGGGATCAACCAGCCAGAGCAGGGAGCCACGTATTACCCCGACAATCAGTTGTGCTTAATGGTATGTTCACATGGCTTATTTTGGGGTGCATTTTGTGGCGTACTGCGCTTAATACGCGAAGAAATGCGCCCCAATCATTACAGTAATCCACAGCTCTCCTAGAGAACTATGGATTACACCTCCTCTCCCCGCTCGTGCAATACGATCGTATTGCACGAGCGGGGAGATAATTGACATGTTAATTATTTGCGGCGAGTATGCGCCGCGAGTAATGCATGTCTATGGGTCTGCCACCCCCCCCTGCGCCACGGGAGTGCACATGTATTGGCGCGTGCTCCGGAAAGACACGATGTACTGTACGTGGCGAAATACATCGTGTGAACATACCCTAATGTGGTTGCTTGTTTTTTTTATACATGGCTAAATGAATGTGATTAATAATAGTTTAAAAAGGTATGAGTAGGAATACAAGGCGTGGCTAAGGTGCAGATTCTGCAGAGATCCATATGGGGCATGTGGCACCGATGGGGTGTTTTGTTTTTTTTTTTTTTTTTTTTTTTTTTTTTTGTTTAATTAGTGAGTTGTTTCCCTACAGAGTTTCATAGGATGCATGAATGAAATACTCTGTCACTTCCTGGTCAGACTGACTGTAATTTGCATACAGCTACATGGTGTATTCAACTCTGTTTTCAGTTGCTAATTAGTTCAGATTCTCTGAAACTACTAGCAGGAATTTTTATCGGATCCCTCAAACAAAAGCCCTAATTAGTGCGGTTTACTTTAGATAAATCAAGCTTTTTACTGCTGGCCAGCACAGAGCTGCCGTGACCTGTGTGATGATGTCACTCACTGCTATCACATAGAACAAACGGCAGGGGGGAGAGATGTACACAGGTCGGTTACTGAGGGAACTGAAATAGCCAGGGAGGTGATTAATTCACTTGTATCTCCTTAACAAAAACAGATAAACAAAGCAATATATTTGGAAAATGTCTTTATTTTGTGTTCCCTACAGTTTGAAAGCTATTCTTTGTAGCGAGACAACCCCTTTAATGGCCACACGATTTTGCTGGTATTAATCAGCAAATCTGTGCAGCCCTTGAGTGGGTTTTCTAATCACAAATATTAGCTTTCAACATGTAGGAAACGGTAAATGAAGACTCTTTCCAAATTCATTACTCTGTTTATTTTGCTTTGTTCAGAGAGATTTAATCTTCAGTAAGGGCACACAGGTTACTTACCTGTTTGTCTTATTTGATAGCAGGTGAGTGTCATCACCACAGGACTGCTGGCAGCTTGAGAACAGTGTGTTATATCTAACTCCTCTCCAATTGCTTGTTTACTTTGAGCTATGAAACTCTCTGGGGTATAGATAAGATCTCCTGCTGTCATGTCAATGCAATTAGAAGTGCTGTGAATACAGAGCTGATATGCTAATCACTGCTATAGAACCACATACGGCCTGATCCGGAAGAGACTGGAAGCATCAATGTAAAATTGCTTGTGGCTCTAAAACCCCTTTAATCAAGTAAATGACAAAAAATGTGGTGGTTCTTGGCCTTCTCGCTGCAACCATATCTTAACTGTGATATGTATTTCTTAACTTTTTAAGGAAGCTTATCGGGTGGTTTATGCTGCCTTATCTGAGAGCAGAGTGTGATTGAAGGAGAGAAGCTGAGCTCTGTCATATAGGGTTATATTATTTGACTCCGCATTAATGAGTGCGTCATCATAGAAGTCCTGCTTACCTTAACCACATATAGTAATTGACAGCTTTCCCTTTATCAGAGTGTATACAGAGCAAATTGTCAATTACTGTATGTGTAGGGGGTCCGGAGTACTTTCACTTACTGATTTCATTTTTACGCATTGGTGTTGCTTCAAATTGTATAACCCTATATATCCTGGAGCTTAGCTTCTCTCCCTCTAGCACAGTGTTTCTCAACTCCAGTCCTCAGGACCCACCAACAGGTCATGTTTTCTGGCTTTCCTTAGCATTGCACAGGTGATTTCATTATGCTGTACAGGTGACTGAATTATTGTCAGTGCATTCTGTGGGATATCCTGAAAACATGACCTGTTGGTGGGGCGTGAGGACTGGAGTTGAGAAAAACTGCTTTAGCATATCCTGCTCACAGGGCAGCATATACACTTGACAGGTTCTCTTTAAAGGGGTTGTCTCACTACAAGGATTGCTTTTTATGTTAAAGATCTTGCAAAAACAAGTCACTTTGCAATATGTGTCTATTAACAGTATTCTACTTATTCTGAGATATCCCCTCTTATATGGGCTGCATCAGCTCCTCGGGTCGCTATAGCTACAGACCTGTTTGATCTCTCCTGATAGGCTGCCAGCACTGGTTGCTATAGCTACAGACCTGGCTGCTACTGCAGCCTAGTAGAAGCCAGTAAACACGCCCCTGAATTCAAAATGAAACCAAGAAAACAGGACTGAGGTAAGATGAATAATGTAGTGAGACAACCCCTTTAAGGCCTGCTAGCAGTAGTTCAGCCCACAACAAACACTACATAAATACAAGAGGATTGTGGTTACATCTTATGGACAGGGGTTATCTGCTATTTTCTGTGAGCTGCTGTAAGTGTGTCAAAGCAGCAGCCTGTGTTTAATAACCTGTAGCCCCACCCCATAGGAAACCTAACCTGAAAAAAGACGTGTTCAAGTTCAATCAAATGTGGGTGAAGGGAGGGAGACAAGGAGTAAAAGCCCAGCCTCCCCACTGGTTAATGCCCTGAAACCCACAAGGCAAGAACCAATCTGCTCCAGGGGAGACCCGATCTCTGACCCCAGAGCCTCCACCAGACAGGATCCAGAATCTTACATGGCTATGTACGTATTCAAATTTTTTCGTTTCAGGTAGATATCTAAGCCTTTCTTGAAACTCCCAACTGTTCCTGCTGTGACCAGCTCCTCAGGCGGCTATTCCACAGATTTACAGTTCTTACAGTGACCGTTTTTTTCACCTCTGGAGACTGAATACTTTTTTTTTTTTCTCTCCAGCTGAAGGGATTGTCCCCTTGGCTTTTGAGGGGGCTTTACATGAAATGATTATTCCCCATACTTTTTGTAGAGACCAATTATGTTAGGGGTTCCCAAACTCTAGTCCTCATGCCCCACCAACAAGTCCTTTTTTCTGGCTTTTCTTAGCAGTGCACAAGTGATTTAATTATGCTGCACAGGTGACTTAATTATGGTCAGTGCATTCTGAGATATCCTGAAAATATGATTGGTGGGCCGTGAGGACTGGAGTTTG
This sequence comes from Phyllomedusa bahiana, assembly GCA_025379985.1. NCBI lineage: Eukaryota > Metazoa > Chordata > Amphibia > Anura > Hylidae > Phyllomedusa > Phyllomedusa bahiana. The sequence continues at coordinate 71,007 of JAODAL010005583.1, read as the reverse complement.
GGAATCCCTGATTAATATATTTATATAAATTAACCTTAACACCTCCCCCCTCCCCACCAGCTGTCTTTTCTCAAGACTAAACAAGTTCAATTCTACTAACCTCTCCTCATAACTAAGATGCTTCATTCCCCTTATAAGTTTGGTTGCTCGTCTTTGCACGCTCTAGCTCCATTACATCTTTTCTATAAACTTGAGTCCAGAACTGAACAGCATATTCCAAGTGAGGTCACTCCAATGCTTTATACAGCGGTAAAGTTACATCCTTGTCCCATGAGTCCATGGCTCTTTTACAAAGTTCCCTATGAAAAATTGACTGCACTCTAAAATGTTGCAGTCTAAAAAAAAAAAAAAAAAAAAAGTTACAGCATGCCCTAAAATACCTTGACTGCCTTGTGTGCACAGGAGTTTTTAAAATAAAAATCTATTATGTAGCTTTTGTACTACATTAATAGAGCGGCTAAAAAGCATGCTAGACCCTGTTCATACTAGAGGATGATTTCCATACCTAAATCCCTTTCAACGTTATAAACAAGTTTTGGCACACCAAAAGCACCTCAACACACACACACACACGCATTTTAGTGTTCTGACCATGGGAAAGCCGTAAAACCTGACTAAATGCCTAACGCCATGTCTCCACAGCACGGGTTTTTGGTCTGCTTTTTAAGCAGATTCAGAATCTGCAAAAATCTAACTGTAACCAGTGTCCCATAAGGCCGTGTTCACACAGCTTATTCAAGACGGAATTGCGAGCTGGATTGCGCTCGCAATTCCGGCTTGAATAAGGGGCAGGGGCGTGGCCCGCCGGCCCCATAGACTTTCATTATCCACGGCGCGTATTGCGCCTGGATAATGTGCATGTCAGTTTCTCCCCGCCCGGCGGATTCGCCGAGCGGGTAGGAGCGACGGAATCAACTGTTCTCTATGAGAACGGTGGATTACCGTAATTACTGCGACGGATTGGCGCCGTATTGCAGCGCCAATCCGGCGCGCAGTACGGTGCCAATCCGTGCCGAAATAAGCCGTGTAAACGGCCCCTAAACCGCAATAGAAAATCCAAGCTGGAGTCTACACGGCTCGGATTTTCTTTTTTGTCTTATTTCTAAACCAGTGGTTTATTAACCCCTTAAGGACCCTGGACTTAGATTTTTAAAATCAATCCCTAGGGGGCTTCCCCGGGGGTTCGCTCCGCAAAAACACACCCCCAAAAGGCCGTTAAAAAGCCCCGAACGGGCAACTCGCCTCCCCGGGCCCGGTTTAACCCTTCAGATGCTGCAGGGCCCTGAATGAAAAAATTGGGTGCGGGCGCCCCGATTTTAAAGGGTGATTGGCATCCCCAACAGCATCACTGCAGCGTTTAGCCCGCCCCGGGACATGGAAAGAAAGGGACCCCCCGGGAAAAGCCCCCCTTTCATTCCCCATGTCCCGGGTTTTGGGAAAAAGCTTTGGGAAATTTTTTAAACCCGATTGGGCCCCCCTAGGGGCCCAACCCAACCCCTAGATGGGCCCCTAAAAATGTTTCAGTAAAAAAGAAAAAAGCCAAAACAAAAAAAAATTTAAAATTTTAAAAACACCCCCCCTTTCCCCATTTTAAAAAATAAAACTATAAAAAAAAAAAAAATACAGGGGGGGGCTACACTTACAGCTTAAAAAACCCTGATGGATGCACTTTTTTCCACAGCAGCTTCCTCCCCTTGTGTGCATGGGAAAAGATAGAAAGGGCCTTTTAATTTTAATAAAGAAAATGTCAGGTACTAGTTCACACCAGCAGAAAAAAACCCCCCAAGTATAATCCCATGGGGAAAATGCTAAAAATGCAACAATACCAATGGGGAATTTTGGATTTTGGTTTAAAAAACCCCAGCAGTTTCCCAGGGGGCCTTTTCCCCCGTAAACCCCCAAAATTTAAAATGACAGTTTTATCCCCTTTCCCCCCCTTTTTTGGGGTTTTAAAAATTGGGTTTATTAAACATCTACCCAACCCAACCAAAAAAATTTTGGGGAAATTGCCCTCCAAAAAAAAAAACTTAAAAAAATGGTACAAAATTCCAAAATTAAAAAATTGTTCGGGGTAACCCCCGTTGCGGAATTTTTGGTGGGGGTGGGCTTTCTTTTGTGTAGGGATTTTAAATTTTTTTTTTTTTTAATGTTTTTTTTGAAAATTTTGGGGTTGTTTTTAAAACCCCAAAGGGTTCCCACTTTTTTTGGGGGTTCGAAACCCAGTTTTTGACTTTTTTCCCCAAAGAATTAAAACAAATTTTACAAGGGCCTTGCCCGACCCTTTGTAAATTTAATTAACGGACCTGCAATTTTTTTCCCATGCAGCACAAGGGGCCAAAAGCCTTGGGGGTATTCAGTGCTTTCCCATCGCCTTTGAAGCGGTAAGGGGAAAGCTCTGTGATTTTTTGGAAATTTTTTGTCCCATTTTTCTGGGGTTTTCCCAAAAAAAAACCCCTTTTTAAAATAATAAAAAGTTTACAAATTTTTTGGGGTATTTGCGCGCCCCCAAAAAAGCCCATTTTTTTTTTTTTTAAAAAACCTGGTTTTTTGGAAAAAATTTTTGCATTTTCATACATTAAAAAGACATTTAAAGGGGGAAAAAAGCTTTTTTCAAAAATTACAAAAAATTTAAAACCTTTTTCCCTTTAGTATTACCTTTATTTGTAGAGAAATAACATACCCCAACAAGTGAAAGGAAAATTCTTAAAAATTTGGGGGCCAATTTCAAAGAAATATAAAACTCTCACGGGCCAAAAATGATTTTTGATTCTACACAACACAAACACTAGACAGGACACCCGGGGAAATTTAAACATTAAAGGGAAGGGGGAAGGGGGAATTTTGCAAGTTTAAAAGTTTTGGTTTAGGGCCCTTGGGTATATGGATTAAAAACTCAATGTTTAAAAACCCCATTTTTAAGTCAAAGGCCTTTCTCAAATTTTCCCCCAAATTTGTCCCGGGACATCCCCCGGCCCAAAAATTAGAACAGATAAAGGGGTTGTTTTTCCCAAAAGGGCTTTAAGACCCCCCTATAAAACGGAAATCTTTAATTTTTTGTTTAAAGGGTCCACAAAGAGGGAGAACCCTTGCACCTTCCAAAACAAGCCACCAAACACCCGCGCCCCCAGTTAGGAATTGTAAAAATAATCCATTGTGTTCCCCCTATTTTAGTTTTCCCATTAAGCAAAAATAAAATAAAGGATCTAGGGGGGGTTTTAAATTTAAGGTTATTTTCCTTAATTAAAAGGGTTTTACTGCCCTCCATAGTTTCCAAAATTTTGGGGGCTTTCCCCCCCGAATATTAAAAATATTTCCTGGGTTTTTTGGGCCATCCTCCACCATGTATCAGGGTTTTAAAAGGGGGTTTAAATTTTTATGTAGAAAGGTGGGAGTGTAAAAAACCTTTAAAGCATTAATTTTTTTATATTATTTCCCCTATAGAGTTTGCAGGGGATTTTTTGGCTCCCCTTTTTGGCCTTTTCTTGCCACTCCTCCCTTGAAATTTTCCCCTCTAAGCATACTTTTCCCATTAGCCAGTTTTTTCTTTAAACCCTTCTCTGGGGAAGGAAATTTGAAAGAATTGAAATTACATTTTGATTTTAAACCCCTCGGTTTTAAAGGGTTTAGATTTTCAACCCTTTCCCAAATGTTGTGGGCAGTCGAAACCTTTTTAAGGTTACCCAGCCATTATGTAAAAAGTGCGTAATCTGTAGGGTGGGTTTCCAAAAAGGGGCCCCCGGTAAGGAAAATTTAGATTTTAATTTTTAAAAACCCCAAATTCCCCTTACTAGTAGCCGGGAAAATCCACATTTGGGAATAGCCTTCTAAAAAAACCAAAACCCCTCACCCCCCGGATTACTCAGCCCTGTTGAAAGGGGGTTGAACAAAAAAGGTAAGCCCCCACGGGGAGAGCTTTTAAGTTGTTACCTTGGGGCCACAATTCCCCCCCCAAAATCCCTTGTTAATCCCATGGGCCCTAATAGGGATGCATGTGGTTTCCCCTTTGGGGAAAGGTATTCAAAAAAAAAGTTTTGGGTTTTCGGGGCAAGCCAAACCCTTTTTCCAGTTCTACCCCATCGGAAAAGGAAAAAAAGGGATGAACCAGGAGGGTTTTGCTTAATTGTGCACCCCAATAATATTTTAATTTATCGGGAAAACCCCCCAACCCCTCCCTTCTCTCCTAGCCGGATTTTGGTTTTTTAAAATCCGGTGTCTCCCTTTTCCCCAAAATGAATTTTAGAAAGGGAAGCCTGGAGCGTCTTCAAGTTTTTTAAACGGGGGAGGGGAGGGGAAAGGGGTTTTAAAACCAAAATAGGCAGCTTGGGAAGGATAGTCCATTTTTATACCCCGATATGCGTCCCAAACCAAAGCCCAAGGGCAGTGTTTTTCCATTTCTGTAATATAAACGTATACCTTTTTAAAAATAAGGGTTTAAAAATCGGGAAGTTTGGGCTTAAAAAAAGGGAAGGCGGATAATTTTTTGGTTGTGTTATCCCCCAAAAAATTTTTTTGGACCGGTTTTCCCAAAATTTTTAACGATGGGGGTTTTAGCTTGGGGGAAAAATCTGAGTCGTTTTTGGCCCCCAGGGTTGTTTGGGCATGGCCCCCCTTTTTTGGTGTTTTAAAATTGTACCTTTTGGAAGATATTTGGAAGGTTCGTAAGGAGGGGAAAAATTTTGGGAAGTTTTTAAAAGTGGGCCGGGGGTTTAGTAACAAGAGTACAAAAAATCCGCAAAATAGTAAATTTTTAACTCCAAAATTTTTTAATGAATATTTTTTTATACCCCGGGATTAATATTTACCTGAGGCCAATGGTTCTACAAAAATTACGAAAAACAAGGGGGAAAACAAGGGGAAACCCCTGAGGGGTTTCCATTTGAAGTTTTTAACCCAAAGGAAAAGTTTTGTTTTGTGGTAACTTGATAGCAGCAGCCCCGGGAAAATAAGAATAGTATTTTTAAAGCATCTAAAAAAGGGCCCGAAAACCCCAAAATTCCCTAGAGTTGCCCTTTAGGAAAAGTTCCAAATTTAATCGTTCAAATCCCTTTTTCGGCACCCAAGGCTAACCCATAAAGGCCCCGAGGCTTTCCCTTCCTTTAAGTGCTTTTTTAATCGAATTGTCCCTCGTTTTTCCCGCTTCGCCCGCCCCCCTTTAAAAACGGAAAGGGATAAACCCCATTTGGTTTTTAAATGCCCCAAAGCCCCCGGGGGGCCCACCCCCACTGGGCGGTCACCCAAATTTTTTTTGTAAATTTTTTTAAAGTTACTTTGGTAAAGCAATCCCCCCTTTAGTTTAGCCGCCCCCCAAATAGGGCTCTTTTGCTTAGGAATTAAGGTTATATATAAAGTGAAGGGAAAAATGGTTTGGGTTTGAGGTTACCAGCTAAGATAGAATTATACAGGGTTTTAAGGGGGAAGGGAGCTAGGGGGCAGATGGGTTGGAAAATTTTTATACCCCCCCCCGTAAGCCCATCCGGATCAGGGGCCTTTCCTTTTTTCATATTTTTAAGTGATGCCTCGAGCTCCTCCAGTCCAATAGGCGCGTTAAGAGCCTCTCTTTCCTCAGCCTTAAGTGTGGGAAGTTTACATTTATCAAAAAATTGTTTAAATATCCGCTCCTTATCAACCTCAAGGGAAGGTAAAGTGTCTGGCAGAGCATATAGTTTAGAGAAATAATCATGAAACAATTTCGCAACCTCCTCTGGGTCATGAGTAATCTGTCCCGACCTAAGTTTCAGAGCATGAGGATGCCTGCGTATGGCATCATCTCGCAACTGCTTTGCTAGGAGGGAATGTGCTCTATTGCCTTTCTCATAGTATCTCTGTCAGAGAAATCTAGGTCAACTTCTCCTGCTTCCCAATCGCTAAGGTCTTGAGTTGAGATCTCAAAACCACTATTCTCCTTAGTGTAGCCTTCGTTGGATGTTTGCTCAAGGATGTTTCCAGTGCAGTTAGTTCCGACTGAACTTGTTCTCTCTGCAACCGAGCATCTCTCTTAATCCTTGAGCCAATAGCCATACACTCTCCTCGAATGACAGCTTTGTGGGCCTCCCAAAGGATTACAGGGGAGTCAACTGAACCCTTGTTATTTGCAAAGTATTCCACCAAACTACCCCTGATTTGTTCCCGGGAATGAGGATTTTTGATCAAGCTGTCATTGAGTCTCCAATGACATTTACGTATATTAGTAAAGTCTGAGTGGAGAGACAATGATTATAGGGCATGTTCCATACCAATACAGGAGATGGAGCCAATATCTGCCGATTCCATTCGCCGCAGAGCTGGTATATTGCCTAAGAAGTAGTCAATTCTCGAATGAGAATGGTGTGGAGGAGAGAAATATGTGTATTTGTCCGTTTCTTTGGATGGGCTATTCTTCCATAAATAAATCCAAATTAATCCAACCAAAACGTCTAATTGTTTTCCTGAATTCTATAGAGAGGTTAGCTTGAACCGGGTTGGGTTTAGTATGCTGTATGTGAAGCCTATCAAAGTGTTCTGAAAAGGCCAAATTGAAGTCTCCTCCTATTAGCATAATGGAGGAAGAGGCTCTCAGTATTTTAAGGAGAACCCGCCGTAAAAATCGAAGTTGTGATTGGTTTGGAGCGTATATATTGCAAAGAGTAAGAGGGGCACCCAGGTAAGAGCCCTGGAGGACAATGTATCTACCCTGGTCATCTAGAAGGGAGCTAGTAATTTAAAAGGACATGTTGCTGATAACATAATGGCTAACCCCTGCACGTTTCCGGGTCTGGAGGCTATATAACGAGAGCCGGATAGTAGTTTTTTAAGAAGGAAAATTTCCCAAACATATCAAAATGAGTTTTCTTCAAAACACTATTTCGGCCTTTTGATGTTTTGAGCTCATTAAGTAGAGTCCGCCGCTTTTGAGCATAGAGTTTTCAGGCCTTTTACATTTAGTGAGAAAAAAATTACCATCGTAAAAAGTGGAAAGGTGAGCAATCCGCAACTAGGCCCCTGAGGGAAAACCTTCTCTCATCGCCTTGCAACGAGAGGTTGGGGTAGGAAGACACAATAGGGCAAGTGAAGACACAACCGAAAAGGATCGTACCATACCAGTGTATACCAGAGCCGTAGCTCTGGACAGGGGGAAGTATATGTTGAGGTGTGATCCATATACCTTTCATGATGAGCTCCGCCCTCCACTCCTTGCCCATCAAATCCGTCCTCTCTATGGGGTGAAACGTGAACCAATAAGATAACACCAACCAGTGGCCCAACGAGACCAGTGTTGTAGCAAATACAAGTTGTCATGTAAATCTTTACATTTCTCCTAGAGAGGAAGAGGGTCCCGACATGGGAGAGTTATGTACCAAGTAGATATGATAACCCACGTCTGGGGAACTTTCACCTGGGCCCTCATGTCCCTCATGGAGAGCTTCACATACTAAAGTAACGTAAGGGGCTGCACATTAAAAACCCTATGAAGCATTGCAATTATTAACCTGGCACAAAATTGCAATAACATATAACTTATGAAAGAGGTATTAGAGACCATAAGGCATGTTTTCACACGGCTTATTTCAGAACATATTACATCGGATTTGCCGATCATAAATCACGTTCTGAAATCATTGAAAATCAATTGCACATAAGTGCCACTAAGTGTGGCCACGTATTTGTATCTCATTTCCCCGGACAATTCACCATCTCCATTCATTGTAGGTGTGAATCCGTCCGTAAATAATTGACATGCTACAATTGTTTTTTTTCCGTCCGTATTGCCGTCGCAATCACCGGGCGGGGCATCCGGCACGGAGATACGCCGTCGTGTGAACGACAGCCTATTATCTATTGAAATCAATAGAAAATGGGCTGTGTACTTATTTCTGTACTGATTGCCGACGGATGACGATCGTCATTCGTCGGGCAAAATCCGCTGCGAAATAAGCCGTGTGAATGAGGCCTAAGGGTCTGCATTGTCTATCATGAGAAGTTAATAGAACTAATTCCTTTGTCCATGGCTACGTAACTGTTGTACCTGTAGGAACTATCAAGAAATCAACGATATGGGACAACATCAGCTACATACAACAGCAGTAGATCTGGAACTGAAAGCAGAGGCACCTTTATCAGCACATCAGGTCTTTGAGTGATGTCCCGGTGTCAGGGATTGCTTCTTTGGCGCTTTTCCAGCTTGATTCCTCTTTGTAGCGTTAGCTGGTGTCCATGTAGACGGTGGCGCCAGGGGATGGGGAGGGGATTCCAGCTCCCAATCTTGTAATTCAGGGGTTGAGATATCAAGAGTGGAGCAAAAGTGTCGTAGGTGTCCATACGATTTTAAGGAGATAGATTTGCCATTGCTAATTGCAGTCAGCATAAACGGGTACCCCCACCTATACTTAATATTATTTTGCTACAGTATCTCCAGTAGGGGTTTGAGGCATCTTCTTTTATGTAAGGTAATCCAGGACAAGTCCTGATAAATTTGTAGTTGGGACCCTTCAAATTCGATCACCCTTTGAGCTCTAGCAGCTTTCATTATGCGCTCTTTGGGGGGGGAAATTTTCTCCAGACGGGCATATCACATCTCTGGGAACAGTGGGGGATTTTTGGGTTTGAGTGCCCCTATGGAAGTTCAAAATTGTTCATGTGGGGGGTCGGGTTTCCCCCAGTAGTAAATTAAAAAATGGCTTTAAGGGTTGACGGTAGGCCCCTCTGAACCCTTTGGGGTTTCCGGGAGTCCTCTAATCCTTTATGTTAAAAGCGCCGTCCCTATTTCCGATTTCAAAGTGAGGGAACTTTTCCCCAAAGAGACGTGGTTTTGTAAGGAGACATGAGTTTGTAAAATTGAGATATATCGCCGTGGGGTTTGTCATGCATTCCTCCATATCCTTTTACTTTTTCCCCCCAGCAAATACTTTTTGGCTCTGTACGAAGTGTCATATCTCTGATCTACATGTTCTTTGACCTCTCGTATCAAAATTTAAAAATCTTGCCTGGTTTGGTAGATGGTTTTTTTATATTCCCTTTTTTCCGAAGGCGAGAGGGTAACTCTGGACCCCCCTTTTGAAACTTTCCCGCAAGGATTGGATGATGAAAAACCCTCAGAAGGGCTTCAGACGTGTGATCTTGGGGAGGGGCTCAGCGTCCCCTATTGTCATCCTTTGATCAGACCGGCGGATTTATAGCGCCCGCAGAGTTTTGGGTTCCCTTTTTGGATTGCCGGGCGTGCGATTTCCCGGAAGAGCTGTTGGGGTTTTAGGGATTTTCCCCTTTAGTGACCTGCAGCTTCTTTTCCTGGGGATTTTTTTGAAAGTCTGGGAGATAAAAAATCAACAGTAGAGACACCTGTGCGGAGTGGGAACTCTAGAAAGAGCCAGGGGTTTCCCCTTTTTTTGGGCAGAGTGCAAAGGGGCGTCTCTTGGGGAGGGGCCAAATGGTGCTGGGGACTTTTTTAAAGTCCTTTTAACCCTTTTTTTTATTGAAAATTTCTCTGGGGCTGTTGGGCCAGTAAATTAACACCCCTTATGGGCCCTAAAATCGGTCCCCTTTTTCCCGGGGGATGTAAAAGCCTCGTTTAAAATAGCGTTTTTAGGAACGGTTTTCTGGTGCTGGGGCTCTGTCCCTTTTGGTGTGGAAAAAGGGTCTTTTGGGTTTTTGGTTTTGCCCCGGCTTTTATTTCACTTTAGGCCCCCACAGGGGGAAAATGGGTTCCCCCCCACGTTTGGGATTTGGGTTAAATTTGTTTTTTAGCGGCCCCTTTAAAATCATGCCCCCAAAATAGGGGAGTATGGCTGTTCGGGTTAATATTTTTGTCCGGGAAAAGTCCCTCAGGGTGCAGGGTGGGGTTTCCGGGGGGTTTTTTTTCCCCGGGCCCAACCCGCCCGCGCCTCCACCTGCCCGCTCCTACCTCACGGTCTTTTCCCCTCCTGGTATGTTCCTCGTTTGTCTCACTGCTGTCTCCCTACCTCAGCTCCAGACGGAGCCATGATGTCCAATGTGAGCGCGGGTATAGGTAGATTCTGTGTCTTCCCGCCACTGCTCACCGCTCTCCTTCTTCTGCAGCAGCAGGCTTCCGTTCACTGCTTTTCCCGCCGTCTGTGATTCAAACTGCCGCGGAGAGCCGCCCGGTCCGTCCAAGCCTTCGCAACTTCTCCGGTATGTTCCCTGCGTTGCCGACTGTCTTTTCCTCCGTTTTGAGCGGATCTGTGCCAGGAATTACGCTCAGCAGCCCCTTTACTGTGCGATCGATCTCAGGAGCAGAGAAGTTAAGCGGCCATCTTAGCTGGTGCCCGGACACGCCCCCCCATCTTTAAAAATTTAACATCATTTATCCCATTCGCTGAATACCGTAGGAAAAAAAAAAATCCAAACGCCAAAATTGTGTTTTTTGGTCATTTTATGTCACTTAAAAAATGGAATAAAAGTGATCAAAAAATTTGCATGCATTCCAAACTGCTAGCGATAAAAAGTACACTTTGGCCTGCAAAAAATGCATCCTCACTGATGTCCGTAGGTGTTAGTACAAAAAAGTTATTGGCAGCACAAAATGGCGCCGTGGTGCAAATTTCAAAAATAGAAAAAGTTTGGAATTTTTTAAGGTACCAAAACATAACGGTAACCATACATTTTTGGTATTGCCGGATGCGTATCAACCTGTAGAATACAGATAGCATATATTTACCAAAGATTGAACACCGTAAAAGCAAAACACCCGCAAACATGGCAAAAATGTTTTTTTTTCACACTTTGTCCCACTTGGAATTTTTTTGCGGTTTCCCAGTATATTCTATAGTATAGTGAATGACACCACTAGAAAGTATATCTTGTCCCGCAAAATAAAAGCCCTCATATGTCTAGGTAGGTGGAAAAATAAAAAAAGTTATGGCTCTGGGAAGGCGAGGAGGGAAAAACGATTGTGTCCACAAACAAAAACCGCCAGGTCCTTTAGGAGTTAAACATGGTCTATAATCCGCCGTATCACGGTGGATTCTAGTACAGTTGATTATATAGGGTCAGCCAAAAAACGACCGCAAAAAACGTGGAACGGCTATGTTAAAATCCCCTCAGATTTCTGACAGCATTTGACCATTGCCATGTAGACATAGGCTAATGGTGTAAATCCCGGAACTTCAGACATTTCTTACATTTTGTAACCGTTAAAATTGTAGTTTGCTGATTTGATTATTATATAGTATAGGTAGTAATAAAATATGCTTCAAAATAACTGAGCAGAGGGAAGATAATAGTAGCAGGCAGGCTCCTGTTAATTGTATTCTTAGATCTACTAACAAATAGTGAGTAGCGTGGATCAAGCCTGACCCTGGTGTTAGAATTTCCAGAATGTCACGGAACAGGATTCTCTTTTGGAGGACCCATTACATACCGAGTCTGGTGTTGGCTTTTAAATAGGGGACATCATTTAGTACATACGTAACCAAGATCATTGTATGGGATTTTTAAAACACAAATGTGTTCATCTTTGCGCTTGAAAAACCTGGGCAAATCTTCAACCTATTGCTGCCAAGTATAGCACTTGTATATCCTGCTATAACCTGGTGGATTCTCACTGTTTTGTGTCCTTTTTTTATCTTGTGGGAACCGCATACTAGTATATCTTTAGCAATAATAAAACCAACGGATTACTACTTTAAAGTTAATTTTAGTGCCTTAAAGGGGTTGTCTCACTGCAAAGTTTAACTTTTAACATGTAAGGAATGTTAAATGCAGTCTGTTTTTCAAATAAATTAGTCTTTTGATATTGCCTTGCTCAAAAGAGAAATTTTATCTACTCTAAGTGCACACAGGTTTCAGTAGTTACCATTCTGCTCTCCTTTCTTGATTGTTTAGAAAGCAGGGAGATATGTTTCTAGGATGCACAGCAGCTTGAGAACAGTGTATTATCTCTAAAAAACCAAGGACCTGAATTACTTTGAGCTCTAAAGCCCTCTGCACTATAAATTGTATCTTCTGTAGTCGTGTCAGTTAGAAGAGCTGGGAATACTGAGCTGATATGTTGAGAGCAGGGTAGTAACCATAGAAACCTGTGTGCACTCAGAGCAGGTAAAATCTTTCTTCTGAACAAGGTAATATCAAAAGACCAATGTATTTGGAAAAAGTCTTCATTTAACGTTCCCAATATGTTGAAAGTTCAGCATCATTGGGATGATCACTCAGTGTTATGGAATGCTTACAGTGCTGTCCTCTTTGTAACATGCTTTTTTTTTTTATTCCAGGAACATGTTGCAACGAGAGCATTGCTCTTCTCATACAGAGTGCCAACTCCACTGTATAAACAGATTTGGAAACTTTTTGGCTGCCTGTAGCCACCACTAAAGAGAGCTAAGAAGCTCATTGTGGTTCTGTTAGTTTAATGCTCCCTCTAGTTGTGAGTGCAGGCAATTGATAGTGCTCCAATGATTATAGTAAAGAATTCATAACCGAATGTGTAACCTGTATAGATTGACAGACACAATGGAAATTGGGGATAGAAACTTATTTAACCCCTTAAGGACCAGGCATTTTTTGGGGGGTGACACATTCGTTTTTCCCTCCTCGCCTTCTGAAAGCCATAACTTTTTTTATTTTTCCACCTATATAGACACATGAGGGCTTTTATTTTGCGGGACAAGATGTACTTTCTAATGGTGTTATTCACTATACTATAGAATATACTGGGAAACCGCAAAAAAATTCCAAGTGGGACAAATTGTGAAAAAAAAAATGTATTTTCGCCATGTTTGCGGGGGTTTTGCTTTTACGGCGTTCAATCTTCGGTAAATAAATTGTGTTATCTGTATTCTTCAGGTTGTTACGCATCCGGCAATACCAAACATGTAGGGTTTCCGTTATGTTTTGGTACCGTAAAAAAAAATTCCAAACATTTTCTATTTTTGACATTTGCGCCGCGGCGCCATTTTGTGCGACCAATAACTTTTGTGTAGTAACTCCTACGGACGTCAGTGAGGGGGCATTTTTTGCGGGCTGAAGTGTACTTTTTATCGCTAGCAGTTTGGAATGCATGCTACTTTTTTTTATATTTTTATTCCATTTTTTGAGTGACGTAAAATTAACAAAAAACGCAATTTTGGCATTTGGAATTTTTTTTTCTTCTACGATGTTCAGCGTACGGAATAACTGATGTTATATTTTTTTAGATCGGACTTTTTCGGACGCGGCGATACCAAATATGTGTAACTTTTTTATTATTTTAATGATTTTATTTGTAAAATGGGGAGGGGGTGATTTGAACTTTTAATACTTTTTTTTTTTTACTTTAAAACTTTATTATTTTTTTTTAATTAAAAATTGAGGCCACCTATTGTACTTGACCACGAGTTGGCGCGATTGTTAATACAACCTAATGCATTGCCTATGCAATGCATTAGGGTGTACAAAGATGGACGGATGGAAGTGGGGCAAACCGGCCAGGGTAAGTGACGGGAGCCTTCACAAGGCTCCCCACCACCGTGTCCGGTCGTCGGATCGGCGCAGCCGATGACCGTACCGATCGGTGCACGGCACCGATCGGCGTTCACTCAGACGCCGCAGCCATCTTTGCCGCGGCGCCTGATGGGTAAAACAGCGCCAGCGGGCGGAGCCACCCGCCGGCGCTGTTACTGCCGGGTCTTAGCAGCGATTTGCCGCGAACTCCCGGCAGCTGTGCGGGGGGCGGCGCAATCCCCCTGCAAAGCCCCTTAGCGGCCCTGGGACGTACTCATACGCCCAAGGTCGTTAAGGGGTTAAGGATGGATGGACATGGAGCAGTTTTTGTGATGATCTGGCCATACACACTTGGGAGACCGAGAACACAAACAACTGTTCCAATTAAATCTATAGTAATTCTTATTAGAGTTTTTATTTTAATGGGGATTAAATGGTTTTTGTTTTTTATATCTGTTTATTAAGCCATAGCAACAGCGATCATGTTAAAATGAAACTGGCTACATGCAGGGTATATTGCCAGCAGGTACTACTTCCTAAAATGCTTAAAGGGAATCTGTCACCAATTATTTTTTTACTTATTAAAACAAGACCCTGATCCATATTTCTTTCTTCTTGGCTGGTTTTATTTTCTGATGGTAGATTTCTCAGTTCGGTCGTTGGTATATGATTGTAGGGACTGCTTTTTACAGCAGCTTCATGCACATAGGAAGCTGTGGACTGGATCAGTCCCATTGACTTCTATAGGAGAGTTTTCTAGGCATGCTCTGTGGCTTAGAAAGAAGCCAGTGTGCAGGGAGAAGGGGAGCTGTGACATCTCCTATTGTGACTGGTGGATCCTGCGTTATCTATACACATTGGTGTCTCCTTTCAGTGTAACCCTGCTTGTGCTGATGAGGAGGCTACTGAAAATCTCTCTCTACAGAACAGGAAGTGTTAGACTATTAGGCCTAGTGGCCAAAGTGAAAACTGCAGGACTTGAGAATTAAAAAAAAAATATATTGAAAGTGATATGGAAAATTAAAAAAACACACATTCTTAATGTGTTTAACATAAAAACGTAAGTTAAACAAAAAGTCATTTTTTGATGACTCATTCCCTTTAATGCTGATATATAAATGAAGCAGAGTAGCAAGACTAAGAATATACAGTGGGATTGTTAATGGCCACACCATTTTGGCTGTGTTGACTTGCAAATCTTAAAAATCATTGGTTCAGGGCACCAGTACTGCCAATATTACTCTGTGTATTCTGGGTGTATTTATACAGTGCAATCAAGTGTTAATTTTCTGCACTATGTAAATACAACCTAATAAACAGTGAATTGAAATCAGGAGTTACAGAGAGCCTGACAGAAGACTGCAGTGATGTGCTATAATCTCCATAGAGTTAAATGCAAGGTTATGCACATGGGGAAGAAAAATCCATTACATGACTACATGTTAAATGGAAAAAGGCTGGGTAAAAGTGACATGGAGAAGGACTTGGGAATCCTGGTGGACAGTAAACTTAACTGTAGCAGCCAGTGTCAGACAGCAGCTGCCAAGGCAAACAGGATCATGGGGTGCATTAAAAGGGGCATAGAGGCACATGATGAGAACATTATTCTTCCATTATACAAGTCACTGGTTAGACCACACATGGAATATTGTGTACAGTTTTGGGCACCAGTGCATAGGAAAGACATTGTAGAGCTTGAAAAGGTACAAAGGCGGCAACAGAAATAGTAAAAGGACTGGGTGGACTGTAATATCCAGAAAGATGCTAAGATTAGGGTTATTTAGTTTACAGAAAAGACGGCTTCGGGGGGGACATAATAAATATGTTTAAATACATCAAAGGTCAATATAGAGATCTCTTCCAAGATTTATTTATACCCAGGGCTGTATATAGAACAAGGGGGCATCCTCTATGCCAAGAGGAAAGAAAGTTTCTACATAAACATGGAAAGGGATTCTTTACTGTTAGAGCAGTGAGACTGTGGAATTCTCAGAGGAACTTGTCATGGTGAATTCACTAACAGAGTTCAAAAAAGGGTTTGGATGCATTTCTGGAGCGTAATAATATAACAAGTTATAGTGACTAGGATTCTGGAGAAGGGTCGTTGATCCAGGGATTTTTCCGATTGCCAGATTGGAGTCAGGAAGGAATTTTTCCCTACAATGAGGACAATTGGCTTCTACCTCATTGGGATTTTTTTTGCCTTCCTCTGGATCAACACCTTAGCATAGCAGGCTGAACTGGATGGACGTCTTGTCTTTTTTCGGCCTTACAAACTATGAAACTATGAGAGTTGCTATCAGGGGGGTTCACATGTAGTCTGAAACATTTGGACTGTTTGCGTTACTGTATTTGTGAATGTTCATGTGTGTTAGGCCTTTTATATTGGTGTACTCTTTCAGGTATGCATTTTTTCCCCCTCTTTTATAGGTGTGAATGAAATCCAGATGTGAATGCTGTTGTTAATGTGTGCATATTTATTTAGTAAAGAACACAAAAAGCCATTGTTTTGTTTCATTTTCATTGTTTCATCCAGTCTTCTGCAACTCCCAGTAAAAAATGATTGACTTGCCACACTTAGATGTTTACTCAACTTGTCATAGCAGATACAGATCACAGGTATGTAAAAAAAAACAAGGCAAATTACTGATCAAAATGCACTAAATTCTGGCTCCCGTTGAGCTAGAATTACAGGGCTCATGCCATACACCACATTTATTGTATTCTAGGGTATGCATTGCCATCGGAGGTGAGATTGTGAGGTGCTGAACGGTTGTCATGGCAGTCGGGAGCCTAATGAAGGCATCCATGGCTACCATCTCCATACAGGGTGTAACAGGAGAAAAATTAGGGTCTGTCTACAGGGCAAGGTTTTTGGTCGGATTTTCGGATTTGAAAAACGACCAGAAACTGTCCCCAGTGACTTCTGTTCAGTAGTCTACACTGCAAGGATTTTCAACCTTCGGCGTTCCAAAAAACTTTGAACATGCACAATGTTCCGCCCGGTTTTCAGGCAGAAGATGAGCGACTCAATGGTTATGGGGGACGGGTGAATCCTAAAACTGTCCCCCAAAAAGATCCAAAAGACGAGAAAATACTGGCTGAATTCAAAACGGAATCCAACCAGAATTTGGTCACTGCCGTGAGGACGCACACTTATTGTACACTGTCCTGCAATATAATACTACTGCAGAACTGTAAAAGCAATTATGGTCAAGTACCCTAAGGCTACTAAAAATTCAAGTGAAATAAGTTTTAAAAATAGAAAAATATTAACAGTTCAAAATTTTTTTAATTTTATTTGTAAAATGGCAAATTGTAAAATTAGGGTATGTTCACACAACGTATTTGAAGGGTATACTTTAATTGTGCTGCAATATGCCAAAAGTACAGTCCGCGAATGCAGTGAAATCATGGCACTTATTGAGTAACATGTCACTTCTTTCAGGCGCTTACGTGCAGGTGAATACTGAACCGGAGGCTAGGCTGTAGCACTGTAAAAAGTATGCGCCGGCCAGTGTGTATTTTCAACAGCAGGCATATTGCGAGCACAGCTGTGTGCCGTAAAACGCTGTGTGAATTCAGCCTTATGAAGCAGAAAACGTGACTCATTGGAGAATTCAACTCTGTCAATCAGCAGAAATCCAAGTCCGATACTGCTGTTAAAATTGCAGCCTTTTCTGCCGATACTTCATTAGCAGAGTTGCAGAGACTTCAGCAGCCACATGCAGTAGGGTTTACTGAACTGTTGTATTAAACCGAGGTCTGGTAGCACCGTGGTTTGGTGGTGAGCCGCTCCACTGTAGCTTGTCAGTCCATCCTTGCACACCTTTGTAATCGACGTTCACCACTCATACCAATGGCATGTGGTGTTGCAACGGTTTACTTACAATACACTTTCACCACTGCTGCACGTGAACAGTTCACAAAGTTTCAGAAATACTGCCACTCTGGAAGCCAATAATCATTTTTTTTTTATTTTATTTTTTTCCAACTCTGATAAATTGCCCCCTTTTACACATGATAGCAACTAGGGATATGTGTGCAGACAGCCTGTCACGCACCTTATATACCTACCAAGCCAGCCTATGCATTGCAGACTTTGAAAGTAGGAAGTGGTCATAATAATGTGACTTGTGTATCGCTGATGCAATATTAAATTGTAGAGTACTATGTATTCCCACCCTGTCCTGAGTGTAGGTAATCTGCTATAAGGCTTCATAGCCTATGGTACACATAACTGATGGGTAGATGTTAAAAGTTTATGAACAAGTGTCACACCAAATAATTTTTGTAAAAAAAAAATGCAGCAATTAGCTTTATATACTGCGGCCAGGTATTAGCCAGAGGTCAATAGGGAAATATAAAACAAACTACATACATTGCTGTTTTTTTGACTTGTATGCACTTTAGCAAGGAGAGAGTGGTCTTAACACGAGAAACCTGTGTGCTCTAAGAGGAGTTCAAATCTTCTTTTATCTCCTGACCAAAAAAAAATCAACAAAGCAAAGTATTCAGAAAAAGTTCTTACTGTCCCCACATGTTAAAAGCTAATCATTGTAGTGAGAAAACCCCTTTAAAAGACAATAGGCGTCCTGCTTACCTCACCCATACACAGTGGTTGACCACTTTCTCTGGATCAGGGAAATTGTTTTTACTGCCACAAAACACATTGTTTCAAATAAAATGGATGAATATAGTGTCTAGCACTGAGTTTCTTGCCAAACCAGAGTTTCAGTACTGTAAAGCTTGAAATGCAAAGTAATCTAGCTTTACACCTCTGCCACAGTCCGAAGGGAAATGGAGATTAGTTGTAGACCTGAGGAATCTCAACAAGTGCCTACTCAGAAGAAAGTTCAAGATGGAAACTCACCGGTCAGCCAATGCCTTGATTTCAGCTTGAAAAAAATCAGTGTCATCAGCTTCTCCACAGTCTGGTCTTGAGAGAGACCCAGCCACCTTGTCCAGAAAGCTTTTGATCCCTCCCAGAATCAAACAGGACCTGAGGCCGTGTTCAAAAAAAGAGGAAGCTTCAGATTAGTAGATCATTTACTCCTCAAGAGTGGAAGATACTTACTACAGATGCATCCGGCCAAGGTTAGGGTGCTAATCTTTAGGGTCACTGGGTTCAAGGACATTGAACAACGCGGCCTCGAATTTTAAGGAGCTGAAAGCTGTCAGATTAGTCTTGCTACATTTCAGGAATCATGTAAAGATTCAATCAACCTAGTGACTGTTCATTTACCTGAACTAACCAGATTTACCTGAATGGCACCAGATGCCATTTCCTCCAAGTCGAGTGCGCATGGATTATGTGCTGCACAGAGCATCATCTAGCAGATATATCAGAAGTATACATCAAGGGCAAGGAGAACATTTCAGCAGTAGGGACCTCAAGCCTGGTGAGTGGGAGCTCAATCCAGAGGTTTTTCTGATATTGGTAAGAATGAGGGGGCTACAGCTTCCAACAGGAGGCTCCCGGAATCCTGAGTCTAAAGCAGGACTGGAAATCCTGTTATCTTAGATGTGTTCTTTCTATCCTGGAAGAAGAAAATTTGACCTTTTTCCTCCTCTACCACTGATCCACAGATGAAGATCAAGCAAGACAATGCGATCATTGCTTTCTGGTCCAGGAGGGCATGGTTTCAAACATTGATAGAACATACTCAATAATCAAGTGATTATTGCATGTTTCTGTGCTATATTTCCGGCCGACTTTTGTATTCTTGGAATTGTCTCTTTTTAGGTAATTGTGTCATGATATATTTATAAAGATATTTTGAATTGTCTTTTTAATCCTGCTTCTCTTTATATGTGATGCATATAAGGTCTGGTGTGAGGGGCCTTGAGCGGGGGCTCCACAGGTCTGGTGCGAGGGGCCTTGAGCGGGGCACCACAAGTCTGGTGCGAGGGGCCTTGAGCGGGGCACCACAAGTCTGATGCGAGGGGCCTTGAGCGGGGGCTCCACAGGTCTGGTGCGAGTTGGCTCCTTCGAGCTGCGGGGCCCCACACATAGTCCCTGGTGCGAGTGGCCTTGAGGGGCCAAGGTGGTGCGGGGCCTGCGGGCACATGGGGGGGGGGTGGGGCACCCAAAGTCTTGGGTGCTGAGGGGCCTTGAGCGGGGCACCACAAGTCTGATGCGAGGGGCCTTGAGCGGGGGCTCCACAGGTCTGGTGCGAGTGGCCTTGAGCGGGGCCCCACAAGTCTGGTGCGAGTGGCCTTGAGCGGGGCCCCACAAGTCTGGTGCGAGTGGCCTTGAGCGGGGCCCCACAAGTCTGGTGCGAGTGGCCTTGAGCGGGGGGGGCTGGCCCCACAAGTCTGGTGCGAGTGGCCTTGAGCGGGGCACCCACAAGTCTGGTGCGAGTGGCCTTGAGCGGCAGCCCCACAAAGTCTGGTGCGAGTGGCCTTGAGCAGTCTGGGGCCCCACAAAGTCTGGTGCGAGTGGCCTTGAGCGGGGCACCACAAGTCTGGTGCGAGTGGCCTTGAGCGGGGCCCCACAAGTCTGGTGCGATTGGCCTTGAGCGGGGCCCCACAAGTCTGGTGCGAGTGGCCTTGAGCGGGGCCCCACAAGTCTGGTGCGAGTGGCCTTGAGCGGGGCCCCACAAGTCTGGTGCGAGTGGCCTTGAGCGGCCAATTCGAGGCCTCCCACAAGTCTGGTGCGAGTGGCCTTGAGCGGGGCACAAGTCTGGTGCGAGTGGCCTTGAGCGGGGCACCACACGTCTGGTGCTAGTGGCCTTGCGCGGGGCCCCACAAGTCTGGTGCGAGTGGCCTTGAGCGGGGCCCCACAAGTCTGGTGCGAGTGGCCTTGAGCGGGGCCCCACAGGTCTGGTGCGAGTGGCCTTGAGCGGGGCACCACAAGTCTGGTGCGAGTGGCCTGGAGAAGAAAAGGGAAAGTGAGTGACCTCCTGTGAGGCCCTAAATGTAACTGTACTGTGTGCACTTGTATCTACCACTAGGAGCCTCCTGTATGAAAACTGTCTAGGTGTAAGACTGTCTTTGTTGCCCATAGCAACCAATCACAGCTCCCTTTTATTTCATAAAGTGCTCTGAAAAATGAAAGGGGAGCTCTGATTGGTTGCTGTGAGCTCTGATTGGTTGCTATGGGCAACAAAGAAAGTCTAAGACCTAGACCATTTTCATGCATTTCCCCTATATGGTAACTGTATGGTGGTAATATTGGTCTTATTGTAATGGATTATATTCAGTAACACTATCGTGGCATTATTCTGCATCTTTATGGTGGAGATGTTGTGATGATATTGCGTTATTATTTGTTTTTTGTATGTTGTTGTTATTGGTAATATCGGCCTTAGTATACTAATTTGATCAGTAACATTATGGTGGTATTAGTCACCAGACGTAGTGATATGTGGTGGTATTATTTGGTCTTTGTATGTTATTTGGTTACATTGGTCTGCAGGGGCGTAACTAGAAATGACAGGGCTCCATAGCAAACTTTACAATGCCACCTCCCCACCATCCCTTAAAAAAAAAAATAATAATAATTACTTATCATGCGTTCCGTCAAGAATGACAGAAAAAATTGTGTATACCAGTCACATCCCACACACGCCACTCGCATGTCGGCCACATCCCGCACACACCACTCACATGCCGGTCACATCCTGCACATGCCAGCCACTCACACGCCGGTCACATCACACACAAACCACTCACATGTCGGCCACATCCCGCACACGCCACTCACATGCCGGTCACATGCCAGTCCCATCCCACACACCTCACCCCCTCACATGTTGGTCACATCCTGCACACGCCAACCACTCACATGCCGGTCACATCCCGCACACGCCAGCCACTCACATGCCGGTCACATCCTGCACACGCCAGCCACTCACATGCCGGTCACATCCCGCACACGCCAGCCACTCACATGCCGGTCACATCCCGCACACGCCAGCCACTCACATGCCGGTCACATCCCACACACGCCAGCCACTCACACGCCGGTCACATCCCGTACACGCCAGCCACTCACACACCGGTCACATCCCGTACATGCCAGCAGCTCACATGCTGCTTACATCCTGCACACGCCAGCCACTCACATGCCGGTCACATCCCGCAGACGCCAATCACTCCCATGCCGATCACATCCCGCAGACGCCAGTCACTCACATGCCGGTCACACACAAGCCAGTCACTCACATGCCGGTCACATGCCACACACGCCAGTCACTCACATGCCGGTCACTTCCCACACACGCCAGACACTCGCACGCCGGTCACCTACCTCACACGCCAGCCACTCGCATGCCGGTCACATCCCGCGCACGCCAGCCACTCGCATGCCGGTCACATCCCGCGCACGCCAGCCACTCGCATGCCGGTCACATCCCGCGCACGCCAGCCACTCGCATGCCAGTCACATCCCGCACACGCCAGTCACTCACACGCCGGTCACATCCCACACACGCCAGTCACTCACACTTCGGCTACATTCTGCACACGCCAGCCACTCAAATGTCGGCCACATTCTGCACACATACTGATATTTCTGATATTATTGGACTGCGGTTCTTTGATTGTTTATATAGATTTTTTTTTTGCTTTGGGAGCATCACCCTCTACCCTACACTGAGTGCTGGTCACTTATGTAGATAATACATACATACAAGCATCACACATCTACATACACACACACAGATATATATTCATACACACACTACAGACACACATATATACAGTCATATCCATACACACATTACAGACACACATATATACAGTCATATCCATACACACTACAGACCGCATATATACAGTCACATCCATACACACTACAGACACGCATATATACAGTCACATCCATACACACTACAGACACGCATATATACAGTCACATCCATACACACTACAGACACGCATATATACAGTCACATCCATACACACTACAGACACGCATATATACAGTCACATCCATACACACTACAGACACGCATATATACAGTCACATCCATACACACTACAGACACACTACAGACACGCATATATACAGTCACATCCACACACACACTTACCTGTATGCAATGCAGCTGTCTTATTCAGTCCAGACGTCTCAAGAAGATACAGGGTGGTTAAGGAAAGGACACATGGCAGCAGCTTCCTGCTCTCAGTCGGCAGTGCAGACACCCCTCCTCCATTGTCCCGCTCCGACTGTGCCTGTACGGAGACACCGAGGGGGCCCCGCACACACAGTCTGTACACACAGTACAGAGGAGGGGTCTGCTGGGGGGAGCAGCTCTTTTAAAATACTTTTTAGCAGCTCTGTGGACCGGGCTGCCCCCTAGTGACTCTACATATGTTATATATTACAATAACAGTGACACCATAAACTGAAGCACTATAAAAGGGGATATAGGAATTTTGAAAAAGCATTTCTGCTATCTAGGATATATGAAAAAAAATTTGAGATTCTCAGTTCACATTTTTGATCAAAACTGTTTAAGCCACCTTCGAACTTCAATGGGATCTCAATGCAGGTGGATCCTACACTATTGATTCCTACACTATTAATGCCTCTCGTTAGGGTCCTATTCTACATATGTTATGAAAGGGCCCAGCTGGCAGTAAAAATCAAGTTCCCGTTTGCTGCTGGCCGGGCCCCCAGGGACTGCGGACCCCGTAGCAGTCGCTATGCCTGCTTCGGCGGTAGTTCCGCCACTGTTGGTCTGGGTATACTGGTTTGGTCTGTAATATTATAGTGGTGAGATACGGTGATCATATGGCGGTACTTTCTAGCCCTTGTATACTAAATCCAAAGACAATGGCACAATTCCTTTTTTTCTGGGGTAGGGTGGTGGGGATTGCTGGGAGGGGTTGGTGGAGGGGGCGGAGCAATGGGGTTGACAGGGGCTGACTCAATATGGGGCGGGATGGCAGGAGGGGCCTAGATGCTTAACTGTAGGGGGCCCGGAAATCCAGAGGCATAACTTGAAGCTCCTGAGCCCTGGTGCAAAAAGCGAAATGGGCCCCCCCAGTTACCATGCGCCATTTACAATGCTTATGCCTCCTTATGTGGTAGAAGGGCTTTTGGGCCCCCTCAGGCTGCAGGGCCCGATAGCGAATCGACTCTGCACCCCTATTTAGCAACGCCCGCGAAGTCTCTGATGCGCGTGGCGAGCCCATAGTTATTCATTACTCAAGCTGATCTATGGGCCCCCTAGCAGTGCTGAGCCCCAGCAGTTATATCATTACTCAGCTGATATGAGTGGACCCCTCGCAGTGCTGAGCCCCAGTAGTTATATCATTACTCAGCTGATCTGAGTGGCCCCCTAGCAGTGCTGAGCCCCCGTAGTTATATCATCACTCAGCTGATCTGAGTGGCCCCTAGCATGCTGAGCCAGAGTTCAATTACTCAGTGATCTGAGCCTAGCAGGCGGCCCCGTAGTCATACCACTCTTGTGTGTCTGATGTCAGCGGGCTCCTGGCAGTACTGGACCACAGTAGTCATATCCATACCTCCCAACTCTTAGAGACTGCAAAGAGGGACACATCAGGACATGCCTCTAACCACGCCCACTAACATACATGCCAAGTTTTTAGATAACTGAAAAGGGGACACATTTTCAGGATTGCATTGTATCCAATAATGAAAGATTAAGGAAGTTATGTAATATACAGCGAGGAAGCAATCGATTAGTTTGTAAATCAAGACAGTTTATTGACGCAAATCTATTTCCCAAATGAAAAAGAGGGACATTTATAGAGGTAAGAGGGACAAGGGTTAAAAATAGGGACTGTCCCTCCAAAATAGTGCAATTGGGAGGTATGCATATCATTACTAGGCCTATGTCAGCAGGTGCCTGGCAGTTCCAAGCCCAAGTAGTCATATCACTCCTGAGCCGTCAGCGGGCTCCGCACTCCTCCTGACACTATGAGGAGCTCCAAACTTTACCACACCATTCCCCTAAACCGTTCGGCCCCGTCCCAGCTCCTTCCCTCCGCCGCTGGGACTTGACCCAACTCCTCCCTCGCGTCTCGACCCCGCCCCCATATCGTTCCCTCCGTCGCTCGGCCCCGCCCCAGCCCTTTGCGGTTCCTCCCTTCCCCTGTCAGCCCCGCCCTCCCGCTCACATGGCCTAAGTTCTCGTCCCCTCACGCTAGTAACTTTGACCCGCTGCCTCCGCCTCAGCCCCGCCCCAGTCCCGGCCCTCCGCCAGTTGGCTCCGCCACTCGGTCCCGCCCAGCTCCTCCCCCTCTGCAGTTTGTCCCGCCCCTCCCCGTAAGCCCCGCCCTCCCGCTCACATGGCCTCAGTCCCTCGTTCCTTCGCGCTGGTAACTGTGTCCCGTTGCCTCCGCTTTAGCCCCGCCCCAGTCCCGGCCCTCCGTCATTCGGCTCCGCCTTCAGCTCTCCCCCCGCTACTCGGTCCCGCCCAGCTCCCCCCCTCTGCCGTTCGGACCCGCCCCAGCTCCGCCCCTTTCCGGTCAGCCCCGCCCTCCCGCTCACATGGCCTCAGTCCCTCGTTCCTTCGCGCTGGTAACTTTGTCCCGTTGCCTCCGCTTTAGCCCCGCCCCGGGGCGGAGCCTGCCCCCCGCTATATAAATCCCCCCGGCCGGGCCTCGTTATCTTCTCGCCCAGGAAGTGATTGTTGCTGCGGAGGAGGCCCACGTGTGTGCACCATGGAGCTGGAAGAGCTGGGGATCCGGGAGGAGTGCGGGGTGTTCGGCTGCATCGCATCTGGCGCCTGGCCCACACAGTTGGATGTGCCCCATGTCATCACCCTGGGGCTGGTGGGCTTGCAGCACAGGTAGGAGGCGATCGGGGGGTACAGGGTGAGGGGGGCCGCTGCCATCATCTCCTGGGGAGGAGGAGGGGTGCAGGGAAGTCTCCAGCTGCTGGGACATCGGATGCAGGACCGTCTCCTATAGGTCGGGCTCCGGGCTGTATAGCTACGACCTGATTGGCCGACCTGTGTGATTGCCCTTATATGTGTGTGTGGGGAGAGGTAACCGCCTGCTTGCTGGGGGCTCCTCACCAGGGCCTGTGCTGCTGGAGACCCCTTGTGTCATCCCTGTGGCCATAGAAGTTGTGGGGGAGGGGGGATCTGACAGTGGTGTCTTCTGATCCCGGCCTCAGGTCCACATCCTACAGGTCGGACAAGGCGAAGTGGTCAGGCTTTCACTCTCCCCTGTTTGGGTTCATCAACCATCCCCATAGACCTCAATAGAGAATCTGAGCTGTGGACAATGGTTAGGGAGATGGTCGATCTGCAGCCAGAAACTGTCCCCCCAATGTTGAGAAGATGATAGAACACTTTAATCCGAATCACCCAGTATCTTCTCTGCCATGTGGCTGTACTGTCTGTGGTAGAACCAGTCCTGGACTTTCTTGCCTCCCCCTATTCAGAGGTATAACTTGAAGCTCTGGGGCCCTAGTGCAAAAAATGGGTGCCCCAACTGCCATGTCCCACTTAGTGCTGGTATCTCCTTAAAGGGGTTGTCTCAGTACAAGGATTGCTGCTTTATATGTTAAAGATCTTGCAAAAACAAGTTACTTTGTAATATATGTCCATTAACAGTGTCCTACCTATTCCTAGATATCCCTCTTGTACGGGCTGCATAAGCTCCTCAGGTTGCTACAGACTTGTTTGATCTCTCATGATAGGTTGCCAGTGCTGGTTGCTATAGCTACAGACCTGGCTTCTACAGCAGGCAATAGAAGCAGTAAACACGCCCCTGAATTCAAAAATGAAACTGAGTAAACAGGACTGAGCTAAGCTGAATCGATGTAGGGAGACAACCCCTTTAAGTGACAGGAGGGCTTTTGGCTGCAGGGGCTGGTACTGGCTGCTACCTCTGCACCCCCTACACCCTGGCCCCCATTCTGGTTCTGTAAGGAGCACACAGCCCCCGGTCGCTGCGCCTTCTCTTGTTGTTGTTTTGGTGTCTACCTCTTTGCAGTCCCTCCTAGTGGTCGCCATGGATGTGGTCTCCCTCCACCTGCTGGGGATGGCTGGTTCCTGATCTTGCTGGTTCCTGTTTTGGAGGGTGTCAGGTTACTGACTGCTCCCAGTATGTTGCTGACCCCCTCCTGTGACAAACAAAGTGGAGCTGACCATGCAACTCCCATGGACTTCCAGAATTAGAACAACCTGGGTCTAAGGCAGTGTCTACACCGCAATGGTAAAATGCCGTCTACAATCGGTGGAGTAGTAACATTGCTTAGCTGTGGCTTTTGGTGCAGATTTGCGCTAAAATCCGCGCTCGGCTTTAGGTATTGCTCTGGGCCTCATGCATTGAATGTATGGGAATCCGGGTGGAATGTGACACTTGTCTTAAAATCCAGCAGATTTCAAAGCCAATTGGAAAATTTCTGTGCTCAGTGGACTACAGCCTGGATTCTCATTGAGGTCCACACAGCACTGGGCACAGTCACGTCTTCTATGGGTTCTGAATCCTTTGCTGTGTAGACCTAGCCTCAGACTCCGGCCACAATCCCCCCTTCATGCTCACTCCCTTTACCTTCTCATACCCACTCATTGCCTCCCACCAGTCAAGCCAATATCGCTCTGCTCTACACTGATGAGGGGCAAAACCCCGAAACGCGTATGTAGATGAGCAATATTGGCTTGACAATTATTCCTTTTTGCTTCTCAAAGATTCAGTGAATCAGAAGTAAATTGAGGATTTGTTACAACCTAGAGAGGGCACAGTGAGCTTTCCAGCTCCTTTCCCATAATCCCTTGTGATATGCAGATGCTTAGTAGTGGGCTAAAAGGCAATCAAAACACTACACACCTTAACTGGTGCTCTCCATAAGGAGAGATGTTCCCCTTCTCATCCCTTTACCTTGTTAATATTGTTATGGCTTTATTTGGGTTAAATATTTGTTTGCTTTTTTTTGTTACTTTTGGCAGCAAAATTCACTAAAAGCTGTACAACCACTCGGGGCTGGTTAGTAGCCCACGAGCCCCATGTTACAGACAAGCTGGACTCCAGAGGTTGACACTTTTATTGACTTTTGCTAGGTGTGAAATATTTCGATGTATTTCCCACAAATTGTGCCATGTGATGGAAGGCCTTATCTGACGCCCGCTCGCTGTCTATTTCTGGTTTTGTGCACATACATCTCAGTGGCCCTGATGGTTGGCACAAGTGTATTATTGCCACTGGGACAAACAAAAACCCCGCCATGACCCAAATCTATATTAAAAGCGGTGTTCCCATGAATCGAAGTGTACTGCACAAGTGAATGCGGAGGGCAGCGCTCGCAGCCGTCCCCATTCACTACTATAGGAGCTCTACCTGAGAGTATGTGCTTGGCTATATTCGTAAGCTCCCATAGGCATGAAGGGGGAGGATGGCTTCGAGCACCACCTTCAATCTCATGTATGAGAAGGTAGATTGTGAACCCCATGGGGGGGACTGGTGATAAACCTGTAATAAGTGTTTGACCAGTCGTGGTCTCGCTCCTTACAACCAGAAGTCTGTATAGGCTGCACTGCTCCGCCAAGTACTGCAGCTTTATCACTGTCTACATCAGGGTTTACGCTTCTTGGCACTAGTTCACATTGTACTTCTTATCGCCTCTGGTCTAGACATTGCGGGTAAGCATTCACCAGAGGTGGCTCTTGAACAGAAGAGCAGCAGCCGGATGAGCTGCCCAGGGGCGTTCTTTCTTGTGCACCAGCTCTGAGACCTGTCCTTGTACTCTCCCCGGTGTTGGTCACCTGTAGTAAATGGGGCATGTGGACTCCGACCAAGCTGGGCGCCAGCACTGGGCCTTGTGTTTTCTGTCTTCTGCGTCCACATTGCAGGTGCTGATTAGCTGTGGTGGTCACATGCCACCTTGCCTCGCCAGTAGCTCCAGACAGTGGTCAGTAAGGGCATGTGACCGCTGCAGCCTGCAATTTTGAGGTCCACGTTCAGCAGTAGGAGACGACCCAGTGCTGGCATGGAGCAGCAGGGGAGTATAGGTACTCCCTTGGGAGCTTTCTGTTAATTTTCTAAAGAAGTACCGGACAACCCCTTTAATATTGCCTAGAAATCTGTCCTTATTTGAAAAGGAACCATGTTACATACAAAGAAAAGCCAAAAATCCAGCTCTGGGCAGTGAGCACGATTGCATGCTGCTCCTAAAGGCCCAAGTGTTCAATCTTGCCTTAAAGGGAATGTGCCATCAAAAATGACTTATTGTTTAACTTCCGTTTTTATGTTAAACACATTTTTTTTAAAGAATTTTTGGTTATATTTATTTTTAATTTTCCATATCACTTTCAATATTTAAATACTTCTTAAGTCCTGCAGTTTTCACTTTGGCCACTAGGCCTAATAACCGTCTGACACTTCCTGTCCTATAGATAAAGATTCTCAGTTGTCTGCTCATTATCAGCACAAGCAGGGTCACACTGAAGGGAGACACCATTGTGTACAGATAACACAGAATCCACCAGTCACAAGAGGAGATGTCACAGCTCTCACCTCCCTCCTCCCTGCACAGTGACTTCTTCCTAGGTCACACAGCATGACTAGAAAACTGTCCTATTGAAGTCTATGGGACAGAAACAGTCTTATGGTTCCTATGTGCATGAAGCTGCTGTAAAGCACCTCTGACTGCTGTTAAAACTGTGCAAACAAGGCCTAGTGGCCAAAGTGAAAACTGCAGGACTTAAGATGTATTAAAAAATATTGAAAGTGATATGAAAAATTAAAAAGAAATAACCGAAAATCCTTAAAAAATGTGTTTATCATAAAAACGTGAGTTAAACAATAATTAATTTTTGATGACACATTCCCTTTAAGGTTTGAGCTGCAGGTGACACTGCTCTATCATGTCCATGCAGCTTTACTGGCTGAGCTATAGCTGCAGGGGAGCATTCTCTCCTCTTGTATGCTGCATTTGGGAGACATCATAGCAGATAGTCTCCGCCCACTAGCTGAAGGACAACTACCTTAGTGATGGAGCCTGCCGTTAAGAAACTAAAGACCTTAATGTACACCTACCACAGCTTATCTTTAAGGTGAATGAAAGTAAAGGGTAACCTTCAATGATGCTGGTGTTTGGTGAGATCCCTTCCCATCTCGCACAGTCTGGGTGGTTGTTCCTTTAAATTGACCCTCATATGTGAAATAAGCGTTGTCTGGGTTGTGAGCCCCGGCCGGGATCTGGACCTGATTGGACAGAATGTTATCGCTTTCTAACGGGCAATAAACTTGTGGACCTTGTGTCATGTGCGTTTTATTTGTTCATAGAGGTCAAGAAAGTGCTGGCATTGTGACGAGTGATGGCGGTGCCGTGCCAACATACAAAGTACACAAGGTAAGATTGCTGTTAGGTTTTCCAGGGCATTGCTGTGGATGGCCCATCTTCAGGACAGGCTGTCAACGTTAAAATCAGGCAAACCCTTTTAATATTCAAGTACATAATTATGAACAGTTCCACTATCAATCAGAACCAATCCCTTTACGCCTCGTTCTGCCAGTGGCTATGCTTCGCCTTGTAATCTACTGCTGCACTGCACTAAAGCTGATCATGTGCTAGTGGTCAACCCACCTCTGTCTCCAAATCCTCAGCCCAGCATCTATGTTCTGTAAGGGGAGATAAGCTGCGGCCTTTTTCCTCTGGTGGCAGCTTATCTCCTTGAACAGAAATACAACTCCCCAATCCTTATCCAATGTGGATATTGGCCTCTGACTCTTCCTAAATGATGGAGGAGAGCTGGAGGCCGCCATCCACATTAGACAACTGTGGCCTTCATTTATATACTGTGTGACTGGCCAAAGACCTATCGCAATATGATGAGGCATTGGGGGAAACTTGGAACTCCTTTAAAGGGGTTGTCTCGCTACAAAGATTGGCTTTCAAAATGTTGGAAACACTAAATAAAGATGTTTTACGAATATATTGCCTTGTTCCTTTTGTTTTTTCATTAAGGAGCTACAAGTGACTTTATTAAGTATTTTAAAGCGCCATTGATTCCAGGGCGCTGTACATTCAATCACCTGTGCTCTCTCTGGTTTCCCAAGTGACCGATCTGTGTACTTCTCCCCTGCTGTTTGTTCTATCTGGTAGCAGGGATTGATGTCATCACACAGGTTGAGGCAGCTCACAACTTCGGACAGTGAGCTTGTTTGTTATCTGATCTTTCAGACAAAAGACAGTAATTACTGCTGTTTACTTTAACTCAGAAGCTTCCCTGGTTCTGACAGCATGAGATTGATCTAATTAGCAAAGTACACAGAGTACACAGAGCTCATATGCTAATTACAGACAGATTTACCAGGAAGTGAGCAAAACAGCATTATTTCATTCATGCATCCTATCAAACTTTGAGAGGAGACAACCCCTTTCAACAATAAAGGGTGATGTTGGAGGTTACTAGAGGCAAACACAGGGCATCTGATAGCCCTGCAACCTGCTGTAGTCAGGATTGCTCCTAATGCTGGTTTCCACTTATAACAGGTGTAACTAAACATTTGGTTATGTCTGAAGATGGAGAACACTGCTGGAGTAGACCCAAGTCATGACAGTCTGCTCTTCTTTATCCCTAAGGGCATGGGTCTTGTCAACCATGTGTTCAGTGAGGAGAGTCTGAGGAAGTTGAACATGAGCAATCTGGGAATTGGCCACACAAGATATTCTACTTCTGGAAATTCAGCTCTAGAAAACTGCCAGCCGTTTGTGGTGGAGACGATACATGGGAAGATTGCAGTGGCACATAATGGGGAGCTGGTGAATGCCGCCTGGCTCAAGAGAAAGGTAAGAGGTCATCTGCATGGGAAAGCTGGAGGGCACCCCATGAAGAGTCTGTATGGTGACTGTGGCATGTTCACTGTTGTGGCTGCTGCTGTATTTTAGCATAATTGCCAGAATGAACATCTGAGAATGAGATAATACAGCGTCTCTATGTGGTGTTCAGGTCTTACTACTGCAAGTCTCTCCTAAAGGGTCAAACCCCTAGAACATCTATAAACATGCAAAGAGAAGATACTTTAATAGACCTTGACAGTACCCCCTGCACGCTCCTAGCTCTTTAACCACTTCGATAAGGTTTAGTACAAATGTGATTAAATTCTGAGAACCTGATTCTAAAATACAATTTCCTTGTCTAACTGGAACAGAAGGAGAAAAAAATTGCTTACCAGTATGGCAATCAATGGGCAGAAGTTCCCATGTGTGATCCTTCTTTGTAGTGATAACGTGGAGGTCCAGCCAGCATAGTTCAGTAGTATGGCAGGGTTCACACTGCATAATTGCGGGGCGTAATTACGCTGGGACTACGGGAGCTTGCGCCGACTCCCGCGATGCGGGTGGGCCGGCAGCTAGCCGGCCCCATAGACATTCATTATTCACCGCTAGTAAATTGACATGTCTCATCTTCCCCCCTCCCCCCCCCGTGGCGCATTGTCCAAGCGGGGAGAGGAGACTTAATCCATAGTTCTCTGAGAACTGTGGATTACCGTAATGACTGGGACGTATCTCGTCTCATATTTAGCGAAATATGGGCCGAAAAACGTCCCAGTTTATGCCGTGTGAACATGGCCTATGAACTAAAAAGTGGAGGTCCTCCAGCACCAATAGAACCATTAAAATACAAATTCTTTTTAATGAAGACTTTTTAACATCTAACTGTCCCTGACCTGACACGTTTCAAACTACCACCCTTATTCGTAGACCACATAAGGGCGGTAGCATGAAACGTCAGCTGGTGGTGGCCATTTGATGTTAAAGTTCTGTCTTTGTTATATTGGATTTGCTCTTCAGTGTGTTGCGTTCATACAATTGCAGCTTAGACTGCTTTTGTCTTAGCGCAATCTTGGGTAATGAGTGAACTGGTCTGCTTTCTGGTGAGCACTTTCATACTTAGAGCTGCAAGATTGATTAGTTGGACCAACCATGGTCTGACCTCCAGCACAGTAGTTGTGTAGCTTAGTTCTGAACAGCAGGGTTCCCAGAGATTGGCCCATTACATGTTTGAAGCCATTAGTTAAGTGCTAGAAAACTCCTTTAATTTGGGACTTCTCGCTAATTTCTAAACCCCTTTTGATTATGGCCATTGCAGAATAAGGCATTTCCAGCCGATAGCTAGAAGCTAATCATTGACTTCAGGCTTGTGGAAGAGCTGAATTAAGAAGGTTAAGAGATTTGTTAAAAATGCATATTGTGTAGATTTAAGAATGGACTCCAGGGCTGTGCGCCCCTCTCCCCCACCAATAAACCATTTCCTTGTTTAGCTAAAGATTAGGAACTTCCTTAAGAATTATATGATCCACGGGCACAAAATGTGACTTGCATAAGAGTAAATGAGTAGTGTGTGGCTGGACGTATGCTTGTTACAGCTGAACTGTGCATAATGTCTTCCTGTATGTCTGCGCCGCTCATGTGGGTCTTGGTGGTGCAGAACAAATGGCTGTTCAAGCTTCCCAGGGCTTTTCTTCATATGTAGCATGCAGTGATTACCCCACATGCAGCTGCAATATATTGAATTATAGGGTTAAAAAAAAAAAAAAAAATCCTTTCATGCACCAAGGCCATAAAGGGCTTTGTGTTTGGGGTGTTGTATGGCTTCATGCCATCAGTATCTTAACTATACCACTATATAAAACTTTCACTGTATAGGAAAGCACAGCAAACTATGTCTTCTGATACAGTATGCCGGAAGGGCACTGTACTCTGGGCACTTCTGGATAAATTTGTGGAAAACTTTGTGCTAGAAGAAAAGGGAGGTAACACACAGAATAGTGCAGTATGTCTAATAATCGAACAGTGTCTCAGGCAGGGAAGCTGCTCCCCTGTATGGGGGTAGTTTAGTGGGTGTTGACGTTCCACAGCTATTGGACACTTATTAGGGTCTGCTGGGTATTGAAGTTCCACAGTTGGATTGCAATTTAAGTCAAAACTATTGCTGTTTTTTCAGTTGTAGAACAGTAATGTAGGGAACAGTTTCTCCTTGTATATTTAATATTCATTGTATAGAAGATAGAAATTTAAGAATAAAGGAAACTTGCGTTTTAGGTCTCGTTTTCCTGCCTGTTAGGATTTAAAAGGACTTTTTTCCAATGGCATTGGAAACCTGAGGAAGTGTACCCGTGAAACATGGTGTTTTAATTGTTGCTCTATTGGTATACCATAACCATTAAATAGAACTATATATTTTAAGAGAATTCTCTAAAAATTTCAGTCTTAAAGGGAATCTGTCACCAATATTTTTTTTTTTTGTTTACCTATTAAATCAAGCCCCTGATCCATATTCTTTTCCTCTCAGTCGTTTTTTATTTCCTGATTGTAGATTTCTCTATTTTGCCGTCTATATGATTGTGGGGAAGACATTCTTGCTTGCACTGCGTTAACAGCAGTCAGAGAGATACTTTACAGCAGCTTCATGCACATAGGATTCTTAAGACTGTTTCTGTCCCATAATCGTCTATAGGAGAGTTTTCACTGTGAAGAGAGGGGAGAGGGGGAGCTGTGACATCTCCTCTTGTGACTGGTGGATTCTGTGTTATCTGTACACAATGGTGTCTCCTTTCAGTTTGACCCTTTTACTGATAACGAGCAGACACTGCTGAAAAGCTCTCGAAACAGAACAGGAAGTGTCAGACGATTAGGCCTAGTGGTCAAAGTGAAAACTGCAGGACTTAAGAATTATGATTAAGATACTGAAAGTGATCTGGAAAATGTAAAAACATAACCAAAAATTCCTACAAAATGTGTTTAACATAAAAATGTGAGTTAAACAAGAAGTCATTTTTTGATGACACATTCCCTTTAAGTGCCTGATGCTCCATAACTTTGTCTTTTAAACCTTGGGTGCATTTGTTGTGTACCAGTAGCTCTCCAGCACATGCACTGAACAGGTTTGTGAGATGTGAATAGAGCTGAAGGCCTTCTAATCTGTGCGCCATAGTTATTCCCCATGAAAGATAATTGGGAGGCAAATGGGTGTACAAATGCAGCAACCTCCCAACTTTCCATGGAACCCCCACTAGCTTCTCAGTAGCACTGTGTGACATCTGGTCACTGCTGTAAGGACTTGCGCCTGTTCTTGATAAGCCTGGGGAACACTTCTCTTGGTTTTTCTGCCGGCACGAGTTTGTCTATTAATGTCATGTAGACTTCCATAAAGCAATCCTCCTTTACTACTGTTGGTTTTATAATTCCATTGTCTTATGCGCCCGCTGGGTTTATTGGTCTAGCTTTATTCACTTCATGGTTTCCAGCTTGTCCTCTTGCACATGAATACATTACCTGGCGTAAGTATTATATTTCACCACAAGGCAATGTATATGTTGTGAGAAGTCACTTCTTGGCCAGACTTGCTTTATTGTACCTATATTCTCTCCCGATAAGGTATGTTTGGATTTGTATAACTTGATGTGACTTTATCTCCACAGTTGATGCGTCATGGTATCGGTCTGTCAACAAGTTCAGACAGTGAACTGATCACCCAGCTGCTGGCTTTCACACCACCTATGGAACAAGATCACGCCGCTGATTGGGTAGCACGGTAATAATACATGCACCACTTCCCACCTGAGACACTTGTAGACCAGACATGCCATAAATGTCTAATAGATGTGCATTCCTCCAACCTATCTCTCTCCTGCTTCCCCCTAAAACAAGCCCCCATCCTACTCTGTACAGACCAGAGAGATGGCCATGTATCTACATCTCTCTCCATTATATTTGAGGGTTTCAAGTACAGTCAAGCAAGTATGTAGAACTCCAATAAACCAGAACATAGTCACACTGCACAGAGGAGGTTGGAGAACTGTTCTCAATTTGGGTTGGTTCTCCCCTATTGCACACTGGATTGACAGTACTCCATTGCCTTTATTTATTACCCTGTTTCCCCAAAAAGAAGTCTTATATTAATTTTAGTTCCTAAAGACGAGCGAAGACTTATTTTTAAGGGATGTTTTTCTTCTATGAACAATAAAACACATTTATTGTTGAACAAAGCCTCAACATGTATTAATATACTGTAGTGATTTCATCAGACATCAGCATAAGCAGCCAAACTCTGAATTTCATAACTAAAAATGCACTAGGTCTTATTTTCGGGGAAACAGGGTAGCAACTTGAAATAACCTATCCTGCCTTGTGCTATGTGATTTTAAAGGACCTCTCTGGATTTAGTTTTTCTTAGTTCATTAGGCGATCGTTTTAGTTTAGATTATCCAAAAGACACTGCTTTTGATGGGGATGGAAAGGCTCTATGCATCCCTATGAAACGGACTTTGATCCTCCCTTGGAAATCTATAGAGATTCATTTTTGGGTCGCAACCATGCTGTGTGTTCTAGCTACACAGAGTGCAGGTCACACGACCCGGGGGCAGCAGTGAGAAATCGGGTATGCAGCTGGAGGTAAGCAAAACCATTTGCATTACTAAGTGTATCAAGAACTGCCACAAAAACTGCGCGTGGTTACTGCCTTAATGTTCATTGTCTTCCTCCTATAGAGAACGGTCGCATGTTAAAGGCCGCTTGTTAACAAAACACCTGTTTTCTGGGGTGATTTACCCCGTGCACGATAATTGGTATTCTTGTCTTAGGTTAAATACAAGTTCCAGGCTGTGTTCTATGGTCAGGTTTTTAGCTGTAGGGTTTTTTTTTTTGTGAAAAGCGAAGAATAGAAGTCTTGAAAGACCGTCCATGTCCTCCATCTATGCTCCAGTCCTGGCTTTGGCAGCAAAAAAGGGGAATGTGGCAACCCTCCCATACCTGGACTGCCGGTCATCTCAAGCCACAGGTCACTCTGTGCAATCAACCTTTGCTCACTGAGCTGACAGAGGTCTAGTTTATCTTTATAGATGATCCAGGGGGTGTATTTTTCTATGTCCCCTATCCTGTGCTGTAACTGGCTGAGGCAGGAGCTTCCACAGTGGGATGAAGAGATTAAGGTTCAGCCCCACAGCTGTCTTCCAGACAAAGATGGGAGAGATTCGCAGCAATGTAACCCCTTTATTATCTGTAAAACTTGTAACCTGTTCTGTCACCGAATAATGCAGACGGTTCTAGTGCTTGGTATACCTGCCGTACTGTGCGAAAGCACTACAACGGTCTTCATTATTCTGTAATAGAGCAAGTTACAATCTCCTGCCAATGTTATAATGGTAAATATATGTGAAGCCCTCTCCATTCCAACACGAGTCGTGTGTTGCTGCCTCTAATTACTGGCCTCAGAGGTCTGGTTCTGGATGAATGGCATGTGGCCAGTGGTGTTCTGTAGTGTCCTCAGAAGTGTGGGGGTGTTTTTAACCTCTCAAGCAGCAGGGCCATTTTTAACTAACAACCCTTATTAATGAAATTTGTGTGACTGATCTATAGAATGGCTTGTTCTATTCCCTGGGATTGTATGGGCTGCGTAGACTACACTTCCTGTGCTCCCACGAGCTGCCAGCTCTCTACCCACCACCTGCCCACAGGCAAGATCTCTGTTCTCTCTAACAGTTAAAGACCCTTAGGCTATGTTCACATGATGTACTGTGGCACATACAGTACAAGCTGCAGTACATCGTGCCTTTTGGGAGCGCGTGGTGAGTAAGGGGGGACCAGCAGCCTGCTGGCCCCATCGACATTCATTACTCATGGCACGTATTCGCCGCAAATAATTGACATGTCCCTTATCTCCCCGTGTGTACAATACGATCGTATTGTACGAGCAGGGAGAGGAGTTGTAATCCATAGTTCTCTGAGAGCTATGGATTACTGTAATTTCAGTATTTTACAGTTTGGCATAGTCTTAATTTTTCATTAGTTTAATATTTTGGGTGTGCTGAGCTTAACTTCTGTAATGCACATACATGCCTGGTGTTAGGGCTACACTTCTAGCAATGCAAATCAGTCTGTGTAGAATAGGAGAAGGCAAAGAACATTGGGTTAATTCTGTATTGCAGCTTGCAGAGCTGTAACTCTGGGTTATGATAAGGACTAATGTGGGATTGGTACAAAAGTGATGCAGTGCATTTCTACAGCTCTTCTGCATGTAACATGGTGTTTCTAGGTTGACAATGCCTAATGTATTCTAGATGTTTGTGCAAATACCTTTTAACCTTGGCTATGGAAGATGTAAAAAGCATAGCCCACTTGTCTGTAACCTTGTGACTTGTCCTCCTAACTGCTGTTCTTTCTGTAACCATTTTGTATTTCTACTGCAGAATAAAAAACTTGATGAATGAGACTCCAACCTCCTACTCGCTGCTCATCATGCATGATGGTGTTATCTATGCTGT
The DNA here is from genome assembly GCA_025379985.1 of Phyllomedusa bahiana. Taxonomy (NCBI): domain Eukaryota; kingdom Metazoa; phylum Chordata; class Amphibia; order Anura; family Hylidae; genus Phyllomedusa; species Phyllomedusa bahiana. The sequence goes on along the minus strand of JAODAL010005583.1, from coordinate 33,405 downwards.
GCGTGATCCATATGGCAATCGACCTCTCTGCATCGGGCGGCTCATTCCTGTGACATGTGAAGAAAGAGGTACTGCAGGGGACTGTTATACCATGCATGCCAGTTGGTTAAAAGGGGAAAAAAAATTGCAAATGGTTATTGTTTGGCCTCGTTCACACGGCTTATTTGGGCACGGATTGGCGCCGTACTCCGCGCCAGATTTGCGCTTCAGTACGGCGCCAATCCTTCCCTGTCATTACGGTAATCCACTGCTCTCATAGAGAACAGTGTATTCCGTCTCTCCTCCCCGCTCGGCGAATCCGCCGCCGGGGGGAGAAAGTGACATGCACATTATTTACGGCGCGTACGCGCCGTAAACAATGCATTGTCTATGGGGCCGGGAGCGGCGCTCCGCCCCCGTCCCGCCCCTTATTCACGGCGGATTTGTGAGCTCAATACGGCTCACAAATCCGTCGGGAATAAGCCGTGTGAACACGGCCTTTGGGTGTGTGGGGTGTTTTTTTTTTTTTTTTGTTTTTTTTTTTTTTTTTTAAAAAAGTTTTAAAATTTTGTAAACAGCTATTCCCATTGGATAAATCTTAGTAGAAGGGAGAATAACCTACTTGCTGTAACTTGTGGCAATAATCTATGCCAGCTCATAGCCTATTTTACTGTGTGCCTTGTGGGCAGTCAAAGATGAAGCAACTTGGTTAAAGATCCTGGGCCTCTTAATAAATGTGGAACATTGTAATTCAGCAGTTTCCACATCAAGAGCAGTGTGGAAAATGCCAGTCTCGCTGCATTTACACGTGTGTAAGTAGCTAAGCTAAAATCTCCTTTCATAACTTCACGGATTCCACTTTGCCATTGCTGCACATGTGGAAGCTTTAGGGCATGTCCCCACGGCACAGGTTTGTGGATGGTTTTTCAGACTGTTTTCGGTTTTGCAAACCGGCCACAAACAAACACAACAGGCTTCTATTAAACCCGTGCAGCAGACCCCACTGCACAGGTTTTCCATCCGGCCACCTGAAAAACATTCCTACACATTCTTCCTTCCGGTTTTCGGACGGAATATGAGCGTGGGAAGGGCAAAGAAAAGCCACCACCCCTGTCTGGTATTTCTCCATTGCCGTGTAAACGGCCCCTTAGACACATCATGCACAGTATTTACTGGGGCCAGTCTAGATGAGTGAAGTGGTCACCTGTGTTTGTGTATCTCACATGACTACCTAGCACCATTCTTTATTCTGTGCATGTGCTATATACATCTGTCTGCACCCAAACACTGAGGTCGGGTGCACTACTCTCATACCATGCAGCCTGTACTGGACTCTTGTAATATAGCTTCATTTTACTGTCCATATTACTGGTGCAAGACCTGGTCCATAAACCTCTCTAGTGAGCTCGTCTGTAAAGCACAGCTAGCTTATAAACCAACACCACTTTACAGTGCCTGGCTTTTGATTTGGGGACACCATACCACTGTAGTTGTACTGTAATTCAGTGATGGCACAAATTATCCTGGTGTGTGTTTTTTGTTTTTTTTTTGTTTTTTTTTGTGAAGACTTTCTTATGGATGTGTCAAGACATTGGCATTTTAGAACAAGGAAAGTCAAATAGTATACATGTCCCATCCAGCATAAAATGTGTGTCTGCAGTGAGATGGTCACAAATTTGTTTAAACTTGACTCCTTATTATACTCGCTACTTTATCTGTGGCCGAGTTTTTCTCAGATGTATTTTTTGATGTTTATGATGAGCTTCAAGGCTTTTTCCTTTCCCACAGTGCACTCCCAAGTGTCAACTAGTGAAGATTAGATTATAAATCCCTAAAACAAACCACTTGTACGAATAGCAAAGCACATTGCATAACTGTGCAGCACGGTGACCATGAAAAGATCTCCCTGCTCTGACCTTTTCCCATTGTCCGCATTCATGATAATGGCCTCAAAATAAAACGTGATTAAGCATTGTTCATGTCCCTTACACTTATTACATTACTGGAGATTTTCACATTAAATATGATTAAGAAAAGGTCCATCTCAACTTTTCTCAATCTCCTTATCTCAAAGTGAATGTACTGTATCTGCTATAACAATCGGGTATTGGGCACTTTATATTCTCATATATATTTTTACTCCATGTTCCTAACAGAGAAGAAGCGATCAGAGACAGAAGGATGGGTGGTGTCCTCGGAATCCTGTAGCTTTCTCTCCATTGGTGCAGAGTAAGTATAGAGATGAACGTATGGTAGTCAGTTAATGAAGAATGCAGCAGTGCGTGAGTGTCTGGTGGTTAATGCCTCCGGGGCTGTAATTTAATCCAGTCTGAACTGTTTTGTAACCTGTGTTTTATGCAAGATATTTATTATTGGCTTATCTTTATGTAGCTTGCAAACGATAAGACACACTCCCTCTGCTCTCCAACTCAGTCTATTACTGAAGAAACCTAATAGGATATTGACACTGTCTCCTTGTGCTTTTCTAGATACTATCGTGAAGTCCTCCCTGGGGAAATAGTGAAAATCTCTCGTGATGGAGTACAGACTCTGGATATTGTACCCAGATATCGGGAGAAAGACCCCTCTGCCTTCTGTATCTTTGAGTATGTTTACTTTGCTCGGCCAGACTCCATATTTGAAGGTACTTTTTCTCTTTAGTACTTTGCCCAGCAGTATTGGTTTGCTGTTTCCTCCACATCAATCGTGCTAGATTGCTTTGGTGTTTGCCAATTTTATCCGTTAAAGTTTGCATTTTGATGTATATTTGGGACTTGCTTAGTCCTCATTTTATTTGCATGCTGCACTGTTTTGGGCCTTTCTGTAATGGAGAAAGGTTACGTTTTTAGGAAGACTTCCCCCTCCTTGTTAAGGTAGAAACGTGCATGGGATAGCTAATCTTTAGACTACGTAGCATGGAACTCCATAGTACTGCTGTAGACCTGGTCTAGTGGAACAATTGAGTATTACTGCAAATGGTGAGAATGTTGGGTTTGGCTTTTAGTGTGTGGATCAAAGACCCATATTATAAAGTTTTCTTAAAGAGTCTTTAACCAGAAAAGAATTTTTTTATTAAAAAAAAAAAAGGAATTTGTTTTTCATTAGTCATATTCAATTAAAATACCTTTTTTGTAATTTTACAGCAACTGCTTTATATCTCTATGTAGTCTCATGACAAAATGATCTATTCTCTGGGCAGGGATAGATAAAATTAGAATAGACCACAGGCGTGTCAAACTGCGGCCTTCCAGCTGTTGGGAAACTACAACTCCCATCATGCCCACTGTTATACAAATGCATGATGGGACTTGTAATTTCCCAACAGCTGGAGGGTCGCAGTTTGACACGCCTGGGCTAGACTGACATGGCCATGACAGGATTCTATTTTTCTGCATTGCTTGGGATGTCCAGATTTCTTCACTCTACGTCTAGGTTCACACGGCTTAACTGCGGGACGTAATTACGTCCCGCAATTACGCAGTGTGGTCGGGGGACAGCGCGGGGGGGCCGGCACCTCGCCGGCCCATAGACAATCACTGCTAGCGGCGCGTATACGCCGCTAGAAAGTGACATGTGAATTATCTCCCCCCTCGGCGTATTTGCCGAGCAGGGAGAGGAGACGTAATCCATAGTTCTCTGAGAACTGTGGATTACCGTAATGAATGGGCCGTTTTCAGCCCGTACTTTGCGCACTTCGGCGCGTACTTACGGACCGAAATACAGCCCATTTTAAGCCGTGTGAACATGGCCTTATTAGGCCCTGCTGATAAGAATTACACTGTTCAGGCCATAGTTGGTCTGGAATACAACTGTCAATTAATCCTCTCAATGCTGGGATATATCAGGGCCCACAAAGGGGAAGTCCAACACAAACCAGGAAGTCAAGTACAGAACTTTTTAGAAAAAAAAAAGCACCCAATTCAAAAATAAAATCCATATATTGCTTGTCAATATGTGAAGAGAAAAACTGTGGTGATAGTGTCCCTCTACTGTTTAGGTGTAAATGTGTTAATTACTTCTCTTCAAGGACAAATGGTATATTCGGTCAGAAGAAGGTGCGGACAACAGCTGGCTATCGAGGCCCCAATAGAGGCTGATTTGGTCAGCTCGGTGCCAGAATCTGCAACACCTGCAGCTCTGGGCTATGCAGAGAAGGTAAATGTTCCCCTCTAAAGTGGTTTTGCCTTGAAGCCTAATCCCTTTCTGTGGACGACTCCTAACTCCTTTCATACCACTATCAGAATGGCCAGTTGGCTGTGCTTGGTCAGTTCTTCCTTTTCTATGGCAGTTCTGAATAAAGCAGCAAGAGCACAGCCATCTCCCCATTCACTAAGGCTGGCTTATAGCATGCTGACATCATGTCCAACCCCCACCGGCACCACCATTACTCCTATGCAGCAGGCCTGCTGTCTTGGGGTTATATTAGATTCTGATCTGACCTTCACCCCATATATCCAATCCCTTGCCCGCTCCTGTCACCTGCACCTCAAGAACCTCTCTAGAATCCGGCCGTTTCTCACTGTGGAAACAAGTCAAACGCTCATTGTTGCTATTACTTCTTGTCTTGACTACTGTAACTCCCTGCTAATCGGTCTCTCCCCTCTTCAATCTGTCCTGAATGCAGCAGCCAGGCTCATCTTTCTCTCCAGCCGCTATACTGACCCCTCTACCCTGTGTCAGTCACTGCACTGGTTGCCCATTCAGTACAGGATACAGTATAAACTCAGCACTCTCACCCATAAAGCTCTACACAACACTGCACCTCCCTCGTCTGTCTACCACCCGACCCGCTCTCTCCGTTCTGCTGCTGATATCAGGTTACACTCATCAATCATCCGAACCTCCCATGCCCGTCTCTAAGATTTCACACGTGCGGCACCAATTCTCTGGAATATGCTACCGCGGGCGATCAGGCACATTCACAACCCTCATAGTTTTAAGTGAGCCCTGAGAATACCTCTTCAGTCTGGCCCACCAAGATCCCTAACTGCTATCACACACATCTGTCACTCCCTATACTAGGGCATCCACAGGCACTTATCTGTATATAGATGTACTGTCAGGGTGGCAGATTTACACAATTTTTATGTAAACCACCCCCTATTTATGAAACATGGCCGGACCATTGTAAACTTGGCACTTCTCACCCTTTGTCTCACCCATACACCCTAATAGATTGTAAGCTCTCGCAAGCAGGGCCCTCACAACTTGTCTCATCTGTAAGGACTTTTAATGTGTAATATCTGTACATTTACCCTTGAATTTGTAAAGTGCTGTGGAATATGTTGGCGCTATATAAATAATGATTATTATGCTACAAGCCAGCCTCTGGCCAAAATCTCTTTTAACATCTGACCATCAATGGACATGTAGCTAACCTTTTTTCAACTTCTTTACAGTGTGGTATTCAGTATGTGGAAGTGCTGTGCAAAAATCGTTATGTTGGCCGAACCTTTATTCAGCCAAACATGAGGCTACGGCAACTTGGGGTGGCAAAAAAGTTTGGCGTACTGTCGGATAACTTTGTTGGCAAAAGGATAGTGCTTATCGATGATTCCATTGTCCGAGGAAACACCATTTCTCCCATCATCAAACTTCTGAGGGATTCTGGAGCCAAAGAGGTTGGTTCTTTATGCTGTTGTAGATTAACGAGGCTGTTTTAATGTTAAGGACAACTTAATGTACTATAGAAGCCTTAATCTTCACATATACTTTAGAGCTCGGTAGCTTAGAGAGAAATGACCTTTATCCCATTAGCCATGAAGAAACCTACAAATAGTAAGTTGTCATACTCTTATAGTGGAACAGGAAAGAATAATAACCATAGACAAATCTTTCTACTAACTTCCAATGCAAAATACAATGTAAAGTAGTCCAGTGTACTGCTTATATAATGCTAATTTGGTGTGCTCAATAAAAACAAAAAAGTTGCTCTACATAAAGAGGGCCTAGGCTTCAAAGATTACCTACACCCTGAGACTGGCTGCAGCATGGTTTAACAAGACCGGTTCCACTCCGAACAGGCCTCGCCATGGTTGATAAAAGAAGTTAATAAAAGGACGTATGAGTGCTGTTAGCATTGGGGCAGAGGTTAAGGGGGTGGGGTGGTCAGCCTGGCAGTGCTCAGACCACAAACTGCATCAAATTAGTCTGCATGGCTGTCGTCCCAGAAGGAAGCCTCTTCTGAAGTTGATGCACAAGAGCCTTCAAACAGTTTGTTGAAGACGAGCAGGTTAAGGATATGGGTTACTGGAACTATGTTCTGTAGTCTGAAACAAAGATAAGCTAATTTGGAGCAGATGATAGGTATGTGTGTGTGGCAGCAGCCAATTGAGTACAAAGACAAGTGTGTCCTGACTACAGGCAATCATGGTGGTGGGAGTGTCATGGTTTGCAGCTGCATGAGTGCTGCTCCCGGGGAGGGGGGGGGGGGGTATTCAATTCATTGAGGGGGGAAAATGAATGTCAACATGTAATGTGATATATACTGAAGCAGAGCATAACCCTCTCCCTAGGGGAACTGGGCTGCAGAACAGTTTTTGAACATAACCACCCTAAACACCTCCAAGGTGACCACTGCCTTGCTGAAGAAAATTTAGGGTAAAGGTCTAGACTAGCCAATCATGTCTCCAGACCTAACCTTTATTGAGCATCCTCAAACAGAAGGTGAAAGAGTGTAAGGTTTCCAACATTCACTGCCAACGTGATGTTATCGTGGAGGAAGATTCCAGTGGCTGCAACCGATGAAGCTCCAGTGAACTCTATAGCCAAGAGTTAAGGCAGTGCTGGAAAATAATGGTGGCCACACAGAATATTGACACTTTGAGCACAATTTTTCCATTTTCACCTAGGCGTATTCACTTTTTATTGCCAGTGCTTTTGACATTGATGGCTCTGAGTTATTTTAAGGACACACCAAATGTACACTGACCACCTTCAAATTCTATGAAAGCATCATAGTTTAGTGTTGTCCCATGAAAAGCTATAATAAAACTTTTACAAAACTTTTGTGAGATGTTGTATGCCACCCAGCTCAGATGTAACAGTCTCAGATATTTTGTGGTTTTACAGAGCAGGGTTGCATTACCAATTTAATGTTTATAATTTTTCCCTGTCCTAGTTTTTATCTTTTCACTATTGTATATTTTTATGTAGATTAATTAATATATATATATATATATAACAGGATATGGCCTGTACAGAAGTCTAATGAGTAGTGTAATGTTAATATCTGGTTAAATGCAATGTTCTTTCCACAGGTTCACATAAGAGTGGCTTCCCCACCGATAAGACATCCCTGTTACATGGGAATTAATATTCCTACAAAAGAAGAACTGATTGCAAACCGCCCGGAGTTTAATGACCTGGCAGGCTATATTGGTAAGTACTCTTAGATTGCTTAAACAGCTGCGTTGTGACAATTGTTCTGCTTGCTTAAAAAAAAAAAAAATATATATATATACTGTATTTCAAAGCCTTGTTACCTTTTTTTTCTAGGTGCCAACAGTGTTGTTTACCTGTCTGTGGACGGACTCACTTCAGCAGTGCGTGAAGGCATTAAACATTACAAAGAGCAGCAGAATGGCTTTAATGGTATAAGCGGGTACCCTGCGTCTCGTGGCCACTGTACAGCGTGTCTTACTGGAGAGTACCCGGTGGAACTGGAATGGTGAACGTCAAGTCACATGGCATCTTGTCTTCTGTGATCTCTTCAGCTGGACAATGGGACTCTTAGAAACTGATGTAAAGAGAATGTAATTTTTCTAATGCAACTTTTAACTCTCTCTTCTCATTGAGTGTGGGCAGCCCCACTGTTTCATATGGACCCACTGGTTTTATTTATTTTTAGCTGAATGCTGCTACCAAAAAACACACAAAACCCTCAGCACCGGTGTCTCTTGAGTGCTGAACTGTGGACGACCTGTGAAGTCTTTGCATCCTGTACATTGCTTTCCTCTACTTTTTATTTTTGTACAATGTCTTCAAACATATCTGAGTCTTTCTTTATAAAGTCAGTGTGTAATGTCACTTCATTTAAAAAAAAAAAAAAAAGCTGGAGGATGGGCAAAGAAGCTCAATTCCTTTTTTATGTTGGGGCAGGAGCTTTCTTCGTTAAAGGTAAAGTTTCCATTGTGCTTTAGGTCATAAGAATTTAGACACCTGTCCTACAGCTTAAAGGGGTTGTTTCACTAAACTGATTTATCTTGGTTTCATTTTGAATTCAGGGGTGTGTCTACTGACTTTCACTAGGCTGCAGTAGAAGCCAGGTCTGTAGCTATAGCAACCAGTGCTGGCAGCCTATCAGGAGAGATTGAACAGGTCTGTAGCTATAGCGACCTGAGGAGCTGATGCAGCCCATACATGAGGGGATATCTAGGAATAGGTAGGATACTGCTAAGTCATTTATTGCAAAGTGACTTGTTTTTGCAAGGTCTTTAACATAAAAAGCAATCCTTGTAGTGAGACAACCCCTTTAAAGGGAAGGCATAATTGTATTAGTCTTGCACTTGCCTTTTACAAGGAGCCAGTCAGAGCAGGATCTGATAGAGGAGTGAAGCTGAATGCTGTGCTATAAAAGGTTATAGGATAGAAGTGAGTAGCCGAGCTCTGTGTGATAAATAGGATTATATAACGGAGGAGAGAAGCTGCGCTCTGTGATTTATAGGATAGAGGTGATGAGCTCTGTAACACATCGGGTTACAGGAGAGAAGCCAGGCTCTGTGATACATCCGGTTCCAGGATCGAGGGGAGGAGCTGAGCTATAGGGTTATATGATAGAGGAGAGAAGTTATATAACTTTGTACAGGATTTCGGCATAAAAATAGGTATAATGGTGAAGGGACTTAAACTTTTCCAGTCAGCAAACTATCTTGTAACATGTAAGGAATACACATACCCTCATTAACAGATTGTTCTGTGCCCACACTGCCATAAAAGCTTAGTATTTTCTCTGCTGCAGATACTATAACCCTGTATATTGGAGTTTAGCGTCGCCTCCTCTGTTGAACATATCAGGATAAGCCACCTGACAAGTTGAATCTTCATACACTTAAGGATGAGCCTTTTCTATATAGAAGATGGTTCTGGCACCTGTGCTGTAATTTGTAAGGTGTTTTTGGGGGAGGAGGTTCATTCTTTTTACAAAAAGTGGATGTATTTCTGAATGCCCTTTGTTTCCAGTACATCAGTCCTAACATTGGAGGCGGCATTTTAATATATCCCACAAACTAGTAGTTTGCTGTAACTGGCGCAAAGTTTGTAAAAGTTTACTCCCCCTTTCTTTTACAGCTTGCTCGTATGTTTCAGATAAATGGGAATTAAACAGTGCCTACACTGCTCTGTGACCTCTGTAGTGTCCACAGTTCTGCTTCTATACATACACAGAAAATGGGTTCAAAATTACTTAAACTTGCATTGAAGCATCACAGGGCATGATAGAAACAAGAGTTAAAAGGGCTTTTCAATGTCCTATTAAAATATATATAATGCTCTAGGGCCCACATTAAAAAATGTGTCTGAAACGCTGTCGATAACATTCTTCCTTCCTACATTTTGGGTTGCATCTGCCGAAGCTGATAGAATGTGCTGGGACCTACCCATGACATCGTAAAGTTATGTGTAAAGACATTCTGTCCATGTTTGCACAAGATTAGACATTGGAGGGAAGAAAAAACATTTTTTGCAGCTTAAACCCCCCCGCTCTTTCCTTCATGGTGCCCTATCCTAGTCATTGTAAGACAAAAGGTTTTATTTTACAATATTAGTCCTGCAAGGGGATGTAATATTTTATTGCTTACTAGCTTCTCTACATAGTGGCAGCCTCTGGAGCCATTGATGGCTGTAGTGTCCTATTGGCAATCTATAGGCACCAAAAATATTCAGTTAAGGCCAGAAGAGGGTGAGTAATATACTATTCTTGGAAAATGCACACAAATCCTCACTAAGGACCACATGTATGAAACTGTTTAGGTCTAAAACTCACTTTTTTGCCGAGAGTAAGCTATGGGCAAAAAAGTGAGTTTTAGACCTAAACCGGTTCATACATGTGGCCCTAAATCTCTATTTTGATCCAGTTCTGTGTTACAAAGGAGCCTTTCTCAGTGCTCTGTCTTAAGTAGTAGCCAGCATTATGTTCCACCCCAGGGTTATGCTAAAATGGTCAGCCTTTTGTTAAACAAACCTAAAAATCTGAAGATTTAAAGGGGTATTCCCATCACATTAATTAGCTTTGAACATGTAGGCAAAAGTAAAGATTATGGGGGACATGTATGAAAACTGTCTTGGTATAAGACTTTCTTTGTTGCCCGTAGAAACCCATCAAAGTGCCTGTCTCATTTTTCCAGAGCACTATATGAAATGAAATCTGGTTGTTATGGGTAACAAGGAAAGTCTTAGACCTAGACAGTTTTCATACATGTGGCCCTATATATTGCTGTTATAATATTGCTTCATTTTGGAGATAGAGCAGTTCTTATCTACTGCTTGTTTATGAAAGCTGCCCTAGATGCTGACCACCTCTCTCTGCTCTAGTAGTGGCCAGGCTGGTGCCATCGCTCCTTGCTGTGTCCTATCAATAGGATGCAGCTTGCTTTTTCTCTCTATTTTCTTCTCTTTCTATGGAGATAGAACTTTAAGTCAGGGTATGTTCACACGAAGTAATTTTGAAGTGTAAATTTACGCTTCAAAATACACCTGATTAGAGGCATATTTTGAAGTGTATTTGTTGCAAAGTGTGGAGTGTATTTTGTGGCACTTATGTGTCGAAAATAAGCTCCACCATTGTTTCTATGGGATTCTACTTGCGTTAATGCCTCAAAAATCGCCAAGGCATTTAAATTTATGCAAGTAAAATCGTCCCAAAATACGTGCCGTTTGAATAGCTCCATGTATTTTACATTGGAATCAATGAGAGCTGCATAGAGTATTGTTTGGGTGCAAAATATGCCTTAAACCAAGTGTAAAATTGCTTAGTCTAAACATACCCTTAAAGTTACTGACCTCGGACCATTCTTGTACCATCCTGTCAGGTCTGCAGAGCACATTTATGTGCAATTACATCAAAGATAACGGTTGTTCGCTTTGCCCCTCCCCCCCAAACAGGGAACATTACAGTTTCTGCTTTAGCTAAATTTAAAAACCGGGATAGGTGTTTTTGTGTTTTGGCCCAATGTCTTTAACCCTTTCATTATTTAATGTCACTAAGCTCAGTGGGGAATAACCGAAGCGCATAAAGGGTCAGTCGTTCGGAAAGAATCACCAGGAAGTATGATAATAAAGAGGCTGTGACGAGGATAACCCGGTAAAGATGGCTAAAACTCTTTTTTAATGGGGTTTTTTCCCTTTTTTGGGGAAAAAATCTTTTTTTGGGGAAAAAAAAAGGAGAGATCTTTTATGCCTGTTTATTTTTTTTGGGTGCACATCGGGTTTTTGGTTTTCAAGGGGTTTTTCAGAAATTCCAAAAACCCTTTATTATTCAATTTGTGCCCCCAAAAAACCCAAATATTGTTTTTTTTCTAAAAGTGCTGTTTTTTTTTTTTTAAGGGTTTGGTAAAAAAGAAATTAATCGGGGTTTTGTTTTTTTGGGCAGTGGGGTGTTTCGGAAATTTTTTAACAGGCTTTTTTAAAAAGCACTTTGGAGAAATCAGTAAAAAAGGGTTATTCATTTTGGGACTTTTAAAAGGGTTTTGGTCCAATGAAGCGGAAGGAAAAAAAATTCTCGTATGACTTGTCTGAGCCTTATTTATCTCCCTGTGATGGTTTTTATACAAACTTTGTTTTTCCCTTTTTGTGTTTTTTGGGGGGCTGTTTTAAGGGAAAAAATTACGACCTTGGGGCCAAGCGTGCACTGGGCCTGCACAAAAATTTCTTTTTTTTCCCAAATTTCAAAACCCCCCAAATTTGCGGGTTTTTCTTTTAAAACAGAAAAGCAGAGGCTCCACTTCTGATAATGGAGATGCACACAGCAAGTGTTTTGGGCCCCTTCCCAATTTTCGGGTTTCCCTTTAACGTTGCAAGAAACCCAAAAGGAAAAAGTTTCTCTCGTGAAATTGCAGGATCCCTACTTTTACAAGTGGGTCTTTTTTTTTCCTATCGAGTTATTTGGAAGTTTTTGATCTTTTTAAAAGGGGTTATTTTTTGAAATTAGTGTTAAAGTCTGATTTTGGGAAATAGATAGATGGATTTCCTTTGTTTTTTTAAACCCCCAAGAAAAGGGCCCATTTTTAAACCATCATTTAAAACAGTATTGCTGTATGTAGCCTCCCTTTGCGGGTAGCGGTGCGGGAAATTTCCTCCCTAAAAGTTTGTTTCCTTTCCTCTGTAAAACCTCATTCTCTGCATGGCCCCTGTGTTCTCCCTCATGTTGAAAATCTCTGGAGGCAAATCTAAAGGCGTGTAGCTTCAAAGGCAGCCCTTAAAAAAGTCAAACACCTTTTTGTAAATAAAAATTGTTTGCCCACAGTTTATTTTCCTCCTGTGTCAAAGATACCAAAATTACGGGCCCCTTCTTGTCAGCCCAGCTGTGCAAAAAGCCCAGAGAAAATGTAATGAAAGTACAGGTCAAATTTATTTTTTTCCCAAGAAAAACCCCTTTTGAAAAAAAACCGTTTATTTTTTTTTTATGGCTTTTGGGGGTTTAAACCTTTTACATTTTTCAACCAAGCATCGTAGGGGTACTCTAATTTGTAACCATTTTTTTATTTTTTATTTTAGGGCATCATGTCGGGTCATTTTGAGGGCCCCATTTTTCTTTGGGCCCAATTTATTTGTCTTTGGGGGGGGGGTTAACAAAATAGATTTAATTCCACTTTTTTGCTTGTCACCACCCTTTATTTTTTTGCGGCCCTACCAAAATTATATGTTTATTTTTTGGTTTTGAAAAATTTCCTTTTAAATTTTTGGGAAAATATTTTTTTTTCAAATTTTTTTTTAAAACCCAAAAAGAAGGGCGGTTCTTTCCCATCTCTAAACATGTAGGAAAAGGCCCAATAAAGACTATTCCCAAAAATTTAATGTTTCTGTTTTTGGCTTCTTTTTCGGTTTAGAGAAAGTTTTTTTTCCTGCTTGTTTACAAAAGTTTCCCCTATTTTCCAAAACCATATCTCATAAGCTCTAGATCCCTGGCCGAGATGGGGGAGGGGGGACTCCCTGTTTTTGTTTTTAAAAACAGCACAGGAGCTTGTTAATCTTTTTTGGGCTGAAAAATTTTTAAACCCCTTTAGAGCTTTTTTAAAACTTTTTGCCCGGCTTTTAAATCCTCTCCATCCCAATCCCCCCTTTGGAGGGGCCCCAGTTTGGGAATACCCAAATCACTGCTTTTGAACCCCCACCCCTTGCCGGGGAAGTGGGAGTTGAACCCGGGGTTTAAATGACAGGTCGGTAAACGGGGTAGGAAAGCTTTTTTTTTCTTTTTTTCATCCCCAGCTTAGAAAAAATCCCCAAAACAATCAGGGTTGTCTTTTTTTTTTAAAATTTAAAGTTGAAATTCAAAGGGTTTTCCCTTTTAAAGGCAACCCAATTTAATATTTTTGGAAAAAACTCCCAAAAAAAAACTTTGGGGGGGTAATTTTTTTTTTTTTTGTTTTTTTTAATTTTTTGACCCTTTTTGGTGGGGGCCGTCTGTGCTCCCTTCCCGTCCCCCCAAACCCGCCTGACTTCACGGTTCAGACAGGTCACTTCTGAACAACAGCGTCTGGCAAAGCTACGTCACTGGAAACTAAATAAACGGCCCCGAAACAAATGACCTTCCCCTATTAAAAAGAAGAAGAGGGATACAGAAGAAAAAGGGGAGAGGAGGATGCAGCAATGCTGAAACGAGTAAGGGGTAGGGTTTTATTTTCAAAAAGGGGACTGTTGGTAATTTTTTAAAATTTTTAAAGGGAAGGGAAACTCTTTAACTGGTATGATAAGTTCCCTAAGGGCTTGACCCCAGGGTACCGGTTATTTGCCAGTTTTTCAGACATGTAACTCTCCCGCATTTTGAATTCAATTTAAAAAACCCTGAAGGGAGACCCCCCTGCTTGGGTTTGCCGCTTTGGGCAGTTTTTTTTTAAACCCCCGATGGTCCGAAATTTCTTAGAAAAATTTTTCATTCTTCCCCCCCAGTTTTTCGGGCGAAGGGTGAACATGTGGGGGGGCGAAATTGGGGGGCTTGGGAAACCCCCAAACCCCCAAAAACAAAAGTTTACAATAGGTGAAATGGTTGGGCGTTTTGGGCTTTTTTCGGCCCTGAAAAACTGTGTTACTATGTAAGTTTTTCCCCCTTTCATGCCAAAAAAAGGGCCCGGGATTCGGGCTTTCCTGTAAAGCACCCTTAGGGGTCTTGTATAAAAAATTTTTTGTTCTTATGTGATGCACTATTTAAAAATTTCCTATTATTTTTTTTCACGGGGCCATTTTATAATAGAGGCATAATTATGAAAGACTTAGGGGCCATTATAAAGCCCCTGCAATCACTTTGAATGGAGAAATGGGGGGAAGGGTGCCAGAAGGGGTGCCCCCAATTTCCTTTATGTTTTAAATTTCCCCTGGTTGCTCTGGCTGCGGCATTTAAATGGTTAAACGTCAAACAAAAAACCAAACACAACCCCAATACCCCCCTAAAATCCTAAGTCCGCACCAAAACAAATTTTAGTGACCCCATGAATTTTTCTGCATAAATTTTGGGGGGTAATCGTTCCTTCCCCATCCCTAACCCATGCCCATTCAGTACTTCTTTATTCATAGAAAAAGAGTATTAGAAATACATTCCTCATTTAATTTGCACATTTTATAAAATAGAGTCAAGCTCATGTAATTTTTCAGATGAAAACACAAATTTAATATAAAAGTCTCATAAGTTTAAGTCTGGGGTCACACGGTCCAGCAGCTGCATATTGATGAAATAATTGCTACCAATGGCCACATGAATTGTGGTGGTATAAATGTTTTCAATGGGACTCATGTGCCCAGTGTAGCCTGTTTTGGAATAATAGCTGCCGCCCCGGGCCCCCATGGGAGCACGATAAATGGAGGGGTTTTTTTTTGGCCATTGTAACCAATTAGTTTGGGAAGCATGACATCTGATTGCCACTTCCTCTCTCATGATTGGAGGCACATGCACACTATTTCTATTCACCTTAAGTAAACTCATCTTGGAAGACAGTCAATGCCAAAGCTAATGTGGTGTAGAGGACTGTGAAATCAGGAACAAAATTCCCCTTTTTCCCAATTTTGCTAATGACCTTCTGCACACTATTTTTTTGGCGAAATAAAAATTGTACTACTTACATAGTTTTTTTGTCTGCCCGCGTATGGAGTGTAATGTGAAATTTGTCCTGGCACAGACTTAGAACACTCTTTCTCAACAAAAAAAAAAATCGATTTTGGTTCCCTGCTCAAAACCCCCCTCTATTAGCTACATTGGCTCCAACTCATCAATATATTACATGGTCACCCATTTATTTGAATGGCCATTATTTTAGTGTATATTTTGATCTATCCTGTGTCACATGCTTGTGATGTATGACTTTTTAAGAACACATGGCATATGTAACGTGTAAAATTTGGGACTTTGTATTCTCTTTATAACACTGTAATCAAACAAATCAAAAGTAGTACTTCTTGCCAAAAAATTAAGCGCGTACTACACTCCTCAACGTTGAAACTGCAACACCAAGAAGAAGAACATGTCAATAGATATGCAAATGATAAAATATGGTACAAAATAATCAAAACATCTCATTTATTCCATATAGAGTATGAGCCCCCTGGCCAGATCACACCGCTTCTTTTCTATTGGGATCTCCTTCAGGAGGCTCTTCCAGATAAAACCTGGATGAAGGCTTCTCCATTGGTGTAAAAAAAAAAATCCAGATTCTACTCTTTTGAATGTCTGAGCCATTTCTGCAGGCCCATAACCTTTGGGAACAAACTGTACTTTAGGGAGATCTTGTTTTCCTGCCAAGCCTGCATCTACCACAAGCAGCCTGAGTATATGTGTGTGTAGGGGGAGGTTGAGGGAGGATTTTTCTTTCTTATCTGAAAAGTACTCCTTGTGGTAGTCCAACTTCAAGAAAAAAGTTGACAGATTCCAAGTGGAGGGTACCAAGACTGCATTTAGATGTCAGATTTGCCTTCCATAGTTCCCCATAAACCACTTCCCCACAGTTGAGAAGGCAATAGACCTTACAACGTTTGCCACCAACTGAAAAGCCACGTCACTCAGGAACTCTGAGGCTAGACTGAATCCTCTGAAAGAGTCTAAGAAGAAAAGAATATGTATCAGTATCTTGTTTAAATTAGTAAAAAAAAATAACATAAATATATTGGTGATATATTCCCTTTGAAGGAGACTTAAAGGGGTTTTGCCAGGACATGCCTTATCTGCTAAGAAGGAAATGTAAACAAGCCACATTGAGCTAAGAGAGCAAGAGACACAGCCAGAGCACAGAGCCTTGCATAAGGGATCGTGTGAAATGTTCCCTCAAATAATCAAACTACAACTAGTGGATTCTATATACAAAAGACAACACCTTTTCTCCACAGCAGCTTGAAAGCTTCTTCATGTTCTATGTCATCAGATAAAGCGGGGATCTACTCAGATTAATCACACTACAAAATAGTGGATTCTGTATACAAAAGACAACATATTTCTACCCCGGGGCCTTGAAAGCTTCTTCCTCCCTTTCATCAGATAAGAAGTGTGCTTGCGCAAGCCCGGCCAGCAGCTCTTGTCAGGTTGTATCTAATAGAAGCTTTTAAGTAACTAAGGGCAGGTAAGGCAGCCTGTAGCTCTCTCAGGCCGCAATTTTTGTAATTACATATATTTAGAAAAGTGATTAAATACCCATTTTGGAGGATCCCATGTCAACATTACATCGTAGCAAAACCCCTTTAACCTAAATGAAGATGTACTAATGGGTGTTACCTCCATTGAATTGCATGTCTGGCAACAGTGGCACCTGTTGAATTCATAGCTGTGTAGTAGAGGATATCCCAACTTAAACTTGCCTGAAGACATTGTGTCTCAGAAAGGACATTGCACTACTGTAATGTAAAGTCACCTACTGTTGTACCTACAGTCCCTTGAATATAGTGAATTAATTTGCACACAGTTTTTTATAGGATCTGAACCAATGACCCTTGTGATGTATACAGGGTGGGCCTTTTATATGGATACACCTA
This sequence comes from Phyllomedusa bahiana, assembly GCA_025379985.1. Lineage (NCBI taxonomy): Eukaryota > Metazoa > Chordata > Amphibia > Anura > Hylidae > Phyllomedusa > Phyllomedusa bahiana. Next base: position 16,263 of record JAODAL010005583.1, on the reverse strand, counting down.
AATAAAATGGGAATGGTTGGTGATATGAACTTCCTGTTTGTGGCACACTAGTATATGGGAGGGCAAAATCTTTTCAAGATGGGTGTTGACCATGGTGGCCATTTTGAAGTCAGCCATTTTGGATCCAACTTGATTTTTTCCAATGGGAAGAGGGTCATGTAACACATCAAACTTATTGAGAATTTCACAATTTTGTGTGATTTTAACGTAACTTTATTATTTCGGGAGTTATTTACATGTTTATGACCACTTATAAAATGTGTTCAAAGTGCTGCCCATTGTGTTGGATTGTTAATGCAACCTTCATCTTCTATTCCTGACACACGGATAGCAACACCACAGAAGAAATGCTAGCACAGGCGTCCAGTATCCGTTGTTTCAGATGCTGCACATCTCGTATCTTCACAGCTTAGACCAGGGGTCCTCAAACTTTTTAAACCGGGGGCCGGTTCACGGGGTCTCAGACCATTGGAGGGCCGGAATATAGTTTAAAAAAAAAGTTTTACTTTGGGGGTCGATACGATTACGGCGATACCCAATTTATATAGTTTTTCATGTTGAAGCACTTTTTTAAAATAAGAAAGTTTTTATTGTATAAAATAATATTTATGCATCGCTGTCTTCTGATGGCCATAACTTTTATATTTTTCTGTATACAGAGCTGTGTAAGGCATTTTTTTGCGGGATGAACCGACGTTTTACTTGGTGTCACTTGGCATTTATATGCTTTGTGATCACTTTTTATCTCCATTTTACATGCTGGAGGGATGAACAAAAATCACAATTTGACTTTTTTACGGCGTTCACACTGCAGGTTAAATAACATGACAGATTTATAGGCAGGTTTTACATACGTGGCAATACCAAATATGCTTGCTTTATTTTTGGATCTTTGTTTCGGGTGATGGGTGTTTGTAAAGGGAAAAGAGCAGTGTACGTGTTTATTTTTTTGTGTTTCACTTTTTTTTTTTCACTTTTAGCCACAGGGGATTTGTATCGGTATATGCAGCATTACTGGTCACTCACCATGACAACATTTGTAGAATTCCCAATGCTGACCACATTCCTTATAGATTCCAGCTCTCCCAGATGACAAGTGTGCTTAGCAATAATCAGGGATGGTGCCAGGAATAGATCACCTGCAGACGAGACAAACTTGTCACCTGGGAAAACTGTGGAATCTATAACAAATGTGTCCGACATTGTGAGCTCTACTAACGTCTTCACCCAGCTTTCCCAGACACCTGAAAAGCTAAACATGCAACAGGGACTGGGAAAGCACATTACAATCCATAATAATTATAGGGCTTCTAAAAAGGTGGTCACCTCTGTCCGACAAGTTGGCTCCTGTCCTGACTCGGAGGTTGGGGGGAAGTGGGGGCTCTTGCCCTGAGTCTGGAAGAGAGGGGGGGCTCCTGCCCTGAGTCTGGAGGTGGGAGGGGCCTCCTGCACCTGAGTCTGGAGGAGAGGGGGGCTCCTGCCCTGAGTCTGAAGGAAAAGGAGGGCTCCTGCCCTGGGTCTGTAGGAGAGGGGGGGCTCCTGCCCTGGAAGAGAGGGGGGCTTTGGCCTGGGTCTGGAGGGAGGCTTCTGCCCTGCCTCTCGGAGGGAGGCTTCTGCCCTGGCACTCCGTGGCTCCTGCCCTGCCTCTCGGAGGGAGGCTTCTGCCCTGGGTCTGGAGGGAGGCTTCTGCCCTGCCTCTCGGAGGGCTCCTGCCCTGCCTCTCGGAGAGGGGCGGAGGGACTTCTGCCCTGGCACTCCGTGGCTCTGCCCTGCCTCTCGGAGGGAGGCTTCTGCCCTGGCACTCCATGGCTCCTGCCCTGCCTCTCGGAGGGAGGCTTCTGCCCTGGGTCTGGAGGGAGGCTTCTGCCCTGGCACTCCGTGGCTCCTGCCCTGCCTCTTGGAGGGAGGCTTCTGCCCTGGCACTCCGTGGCTCCTGCCCTGCCTCTCGGAGGGAGGATTCTGCCCTGGCACTCCGTGGCTCCTGCCCTGCCTCTCGGAGGGAGGCTTCTGCCCTGGCACTCCGTGGCTCCTGCCCTGCCTCTCGGAGGGAGGCTTCTGCCCTGGCACGTGGCTCCTGCCCTGCCTCTCGGAGGGAGGCTTCTGCCTGGCACTCCGTGGCTTCCTGCCCTGCCTCTCGGAGGGAGGCTTCTGCCCTGGACTCGTGGCTCCTGCCCTGCCTTGGAGGGAGGATTCTGCCCTGACACTCCGTGGCTCCTGCCATGCCTCTCGGAGGGAGGCTTCTGCCCAGGGTCTCCGTGGCTCCTGCCCTGCCTCTCGTGGCTTCTCTCCTGTGGTGGGAATGCTGAGCACTGACCTCACGTCCTGCTCTGGAAGTCAGCCTCAGTGGCGCCTGGAGTGCGGACTTTGGGTGGGGGACACTATGGAGCTGATGGGAGTGCCTGAGGGCGGACACTTGCAGTATATGGGAGGTGTCTGTGAGTGGTGGAGGGCGGACACTCTGCAATGTTTACATTGCAGAGTGTCCGCCCTCCACCACTCACTCACAGACATCTCCCATATACTGTAAGTGTCGGCCCTTAGGCACTCCCATCAGCTCCATAGTGTCTCCCCCCGCCCCCCCCCAAAAGCTGGCCCTGCTGTTGTGCTGCTCACGATGGCTCTCATGTTACCTGTCACCGCCCACAGACACCTCCCATCGTATGGGAGGTGCTTTGGGCGGTGACGGAGGCATCGCGAACAGCGCAACGGCAGGCGCCAGCTCATCGCGACCGCGCCACTGAACAGGAGGACTGCGGCCCCGCTGCCCCTGCCGGTGCCTTGCTACATGTCAACGATCGGCAGCAGCGGCGGCGGATGGCAGCGGCGGGCCGGATAAAAATCATGCATGCGGCCCGCGGGCCGTAGTTTGAGGACCCCTGTCTTAGACAATTGCCTTCAGATGACCCCAAAGATATGTCTAAGAGGGTCAGATCAGGAGACCCTGGTGGCCATTCAACTGGTCCATGAGAATCAATCCACTTTCCAGGAATCTGTTCATGTAGGAATGCTTGGACCTGACACCCATAATGTGGTGGTGCACCATCTTGCTGGAAAAACTCAGGGAATGTGCCATCTTCAGCGCATAAAGAGGGCAACACATCATCATGTAGCAATTTCAGATATCCAGTGGCATTGAGGTTTCCATTGATGAAGAATGGCCCCACTATCTTTGTACCCCATATACCACACCATACCATCAATTTTTGTGTCCCAGCAGTCTTGGAGGGATCTATCCACTGTGGGTTAGGTGTCAGACCAATAACGGTGGTTTTGGTTTGTTAAACTTCACCATTCACAAAAAAGTTTGCCTCATTACTGAACATAATGTTCTGCGTAAACTGAGGGACCTGTTAAAATTTTTGTTTTGCCCATTCTGCAAATTCAGTGCTGATCTTGGTCATCCTCGCTGAGATGCTGCAGCAGCTGGATTTTGTAAGGCTGCATCCCCACGGCATAGGACAAATACCGGCTGATTTGCCGTCCCCCTTCACATTGAGAAGCACAGATTCTGTCCGAAAACCGGACGGAAGAATGTGCCTGCTCAATGTTTTGCGGCCGGACCACCGGCGGCAAAACCGCCAAACGGAAAACCCGTGCAGTGGGGGTGCTCGTTTTCGGCCGGTTTTTCAGGTGGTCTGAAAAACCGCAAACCGGCTGAAAAACCGACTGAAGTTGTAAGTAGCTAATATCTGCCGAAGGGATGTTCGACTGTTGCCACTCTCCTGTGACATGTGGCGAGTGCTATGCTGTGGGCTCTTGCTGGATGAAGGTAGGACAGCCACTGCTGTTTCTTCATTTGTGACAGTTTTCTTGCGTCCACATTTTGGCAAATCCAAAACTGAACCTGTTTCACGAAATTTGGCAAGCAGTTTGCTAACTGTAGCTGAGAGATGGGTGGTCTCGTAGGGTGTCTTGCAATGAAATCTGCTGCAATGACCCAGGTACTCCGTTCACCAGATATCAACACAATTTCTATCCGCTGTATAGATGCACAGATTAGCTCAGATCTGCTATACTAAGTGACTTAGGTAATACAACCCAATTGCAAAAGTGCTTTTTTTTACTGTCCCCATCATTAGAGATGTGATCTTTGTAGCGAGAAAACCCTTTTAAGGGCTTGCTGCAGGAGAGAGACTGAAGGTCACAAATATTCCTGATTGATCTGTTTTCTAACTAGAATAACACCAAATGGATGCAAGTATGGACCTGAATGCACATTTCACCTCCAGCTTTGTCAGGGGTTTACATGAAGATCATTTCACCTGATTGGATTAATATGGTTGCACAAGAAGATACTCGAAGTGTTCCTAAGCCCACCTGCTGGCCCATGGTTGCTTCACATGAGAAGATACTTATGATTTTATCTTGCACAGTGGTAATCCTGCGGAAACTTGGCGAGTAAGTAAGGGTTATCAGAGGAGCTGGAAAATACCCGATATAATCTACCACTTAATCTTGAATGGCCCAACTGGAGAGATACCGCATCTAATCCAGTCATTTCCCAGTCCGTCAAGATGTGTTTAAGTTCAATTGAATGTTACTGAGGTGTATCAGGAACAGCCACCACAAAGTGCATGGAGCTATGAATGGTAAATGAATAGGCCAGAGTGTGGTGGTCCCTTTAATCAGCTGATTCGTGTGGGTGCTGGATAGAACCCAACAAGTCTGATATGAATGGCCTTTCCTCGGGATAGACCTTTAATACTGAAGTCCCATGAAACCAAAAAGTATATCACATTCTATCACTACTGTCCCGATCGTCTTTATGTTGGCACTTATAAAAGGAGCATTTGCAATTTTTTTTTTTTTTTTTTTTTTAAACACCATGGCCAAAGGTTGCATAACCCTCAAGCTCAGGTTATGCAATGATATTTCCTAATGGAACTTTTTGAACCTTGGTTGGGACAATATTTCGAAACCAGTGTAGATTATTAAAGTGAAATGTCAGGAAAAAAAGGGATCAAATCTACGCCAAATCACAGAAAAGGCCATACTTACTGCTACAGAGGCAGGACAAGAACCCGTTAGGGGCAAATAGCCCCCATGCTACAAAAATGATTGAAGGAATGAAAATACTGAAAAGGTTGGAGGCAGACAGTAAGAAAAAAAAAGTGAATAAATGTCTCCCACCGTTTTGTCACTTCTCCCATCATGTTTTTAGTGTAATTGTTTTTATTCTGCTTCCTAATAAAATAAATTTTTTTATGGAGTTATTTTGTTCCTCTAGTATAACAATTGCACAAAGATAAGTTCTGGTTCACATTTGCATCAAAAGTTCTGTTTGGAACCTCTATTGCAGAAGTGGCACATAGGGCGACATATAGGGCACCTCAACACAATTTCCGTGTTCTTTTTTCCCCATGTAAAATGCACCTGAATATATGAAACTGGTGAATGTACATAAATGGCGGCTAGCATTCAAGGCACCTCACATCATTATTTGGCGCTCCATGGAACTTTGGCGCATTAGCAATGCACCAAACATGTATTTGACATAAAGTAATAGCCAATACAACAGGGGTTGCAACATGCAAGAACACTACCATGGTTTCTATTCATTGACATGCTATTCTAACCAGGGCCGGGACGGCGGGTAGGCAGAGGTAGGCGATCGCCTAGGGCGCCTACCCTGCCTGTTTCTAAGGGGCGCAGACAGGGGCCCGACCCTCACCGGGCTCCAGGCCGCTGCCATGGGCTGGAGCGCGGCAGTCTCTTTAGCTGTATGTGCATCCGCTGGACGCACAAACAGCTGCGGGCTTCTGCGGAGCAGAGAGCGAGCGCTCCCTGCTCCGCAGACAGTGTCGGACCGGCTCCGGGTCCTCATAGCGCTGAGGACCCGCCGCGGCCCCGTGCTGCTCTGCTGGGCAGCGTTGCGATGAAGTGATGTCATCACGACGCTGCCTCTCCTCGGGCGCACAGCCCATCATAGGCTGTGCGCCAGAGGAGCTGCCGGAGGAGCGTCCCGGCGCTGGGGGTGTGGCCTGAAGAGGAGTGCGCGCACGGGAAGCAGGTAAGTATAAATGTTGTTATTTTTAACTGCCTGTGTGCCCCTATATACTGCCTGCCTGTGTGCCCCTATATACTGCCTGCCTGGGGGCAATTTTTTGGGGAGTGAGGGGGGAGCCATTGGCTGTACTTGCCTAGGGCACCAAAATGCCTTGTCCCGGCCCTGATTCTAACACCTTTAATTTTATTTCAAGCCTGCTATGATGTGTTTGTAATCACTAATTATACTTCGCTAACTTCGTAAATACACGATTGAGAACAGAATTTAGGTCAGATGCTGTATTGGCTCAATTAATTTATATTATTTAATTTTAAATTAGTTTTAGATTATATAAATCTTAAGTACATTTCACGATCTCATAATTTTATATTACCGTATATACTCGAGTATAAGCAGAGTTTTTCAGCCCAAAAAATTAGCTGAAAAACCCTACCTCTGCTTATACTCCAGTCACTGTTGGCACTCGGGCACTGCGATGGCCTGAGCACCAGCATGGACACCAGCTGTACATGACTCCTCTGGGAGTCGCATACAGCTGAATCCCGAGGTAGCTGACAGCGTCCGGGTGCTGCCATGGCCCGAGCGCTGTCGGCGATCTTTGCAGCTGTATGCGACTCCTGGGAGTGCATACAGCTCTCCGGTCACCTGTCAGGGTCTGAGCGCTGCTGTGGCCCAGGCACCGGCGGGGATCGCTTCGACTGTATGTGACTCCTGCAGACTTGCGGCCTTCCGGAGTGTCCAGCACAGGCAGCGTGCAATGTCATCACGCTACCTGTGCTAGAAGATGGAGTGCGGGGAGAGCCTCGGAGCGGCGGGTAATGGTAAGCACTTGGTATGTATATAATATATATATATATATATATATATATATATATATATATTTTTTTTTTTTTAAACAAGCCTTGCCTCTACCTGCCTATGTGGGACATATACCTGGCTATACCTCATACAAACAATCACTACACACATTTAAATCTGTACTCGCCTCAGCCAGGGCCGTCTCTTCCATTGGGCCAGGTAGGCCACTGCCCGGGGGGCCCCATGATCTCAGGGGGCCCTCCCGGGCAGCCGCCTACCCTGCCCAGTGGAGCGACAGCCATGCTCTGCCTGGGGGCAGACGGGATTCGGGCCGCAGCGCCGGCTTGGAACGTCGCCGGGGGAGGCTGGGGTTTCCCCCCGGCGGGCCCCGAGTACCGGCGGCGGTCTGTGGCCCCCTCATCACAAGGCTGCACGGCCGGGTCATAGACCCAGCCATGCAGCCATAACGGCCGCCGCCTGCACTGCTGAACATCTGGGATCTTCTGATCCCGTCTGTTCAGCTCCCAGAAGGCCGTGGGGCAGGCGCGCGATGTGATGACGTCATCGTGCGCCCGCTCCGCGGCCCTGCACTCTGCTGTGAGCGGCCAAAGGCTCCGGACGTGGAGAAGAGGAAGGAAATCAGGTAAGTAAGATTTTTATTTATTTATTTGTTAAAAGACTGGCCCTGCCTAACACTATCCAGCCCTGCCACCTTATACGGCCCTGCCTACCACCTCTATACGGGCCTGCCTGCCACCTATATACTGCCTGACCTGCCACATATATCCCCTGACTGCCAACTATAACTGGCCTGACTGCCAACTATTACTGGCTGCTGCCCCTATTACTGCCTGCCTGCACCTATATACTGCCTGCCTGCTAACTCTATACTGCCTGCTGCCACCTATATACTGCCCTGCCACCTATATAATGCCTCCTGGCACTATATACTGCCTGCCTGCAAATATATACTGCCCTGCCTACCACCTATATACTGCCCTGCCTACCACCTATATACTGCCCTGTCTGCCAACTATATACTGCCCTGCCTAACACCTATATACTGCCCAGTCTTCCACCTATATACTGCCCTGCCGGGCTATATACTGCACTGCCTGGCTATATACTGCACTGCCTGGCTATATACTGCCCTGCCTACCAATATACTACCCTGCCTGGATATATACTGCCCTGCCTACCACCTATTTACTGGCCCTGCCTGCCCTAATTACTGGCCCTGCCTGCCTATATCCTGACCCTGCCTGCCCTTATTACTGGCCCTATCTATATGGGGATAACACAGGAGGGGCCTACAATCTATGGCGGAGATATTACAGGGGGCCTACACTCTCCAGGGGGGCTATAAACCTACCTACAGGGGACAGCATATCTACCTACAGTGAGCCTGTAAACCTACTTAATGGTGGGCAGCATTAATACCTACTTACTAGATGTGGGGCGCCCATAACAGAGGTGGGAATCGGTAGCAATGTACTGATAAAATGAGGATTTTTGCGTTACACTCTGCAGGGACGAGCTGTGGCTGGGAGAAGTGGTTATGGCGGAAAGGAAAAAGGAAAAAGAACAATTCAGAGAACGACTGATCAGACAGGACGTCTCCGGTGAGTCCCTGGTGTCAGGGGTTATTTTACTACTAAATTCGATTAGTGCTGTGGTCTCTGTCATGTAATGGTGACCGGAGCTGGTAATGTTTATATTTGTTTCTTTGAGTAGGTTTTTTTTTTTTTTTTTGAAGGGGGTGGGGTGGGAGGGGGGGCACCAGTACAACTCTCTGCCCAGGGGCCCATAGTGCTGTTAAGACGGCCCTGGCCTCAGCCAAATAGGATTACTTCATTACTATCAGATCCTCCCTGTCTCACAACCCCAGACAACTTTTTAACACCTTCATTGCTCTCCTCCGTCCAGCAGCACCCCCTCCCCATCTCTCCTCTCAGCAGATGATTTTGCCACTCACTTCCTAAACAAGATCAATCTCATCAGACAAAGCTTCACCCCGCAGTCTCCTCCGCCCACCTCTATACCTACACAGTCCCCACTACCCACTTCTACACCTGCTCATCACTATTCCCCCCTAACTTGTTTCTTTCCTGTCACTCATGACAAGCTCTCCTCTATACTGTCCAAATCCAACCTCACTACCTGTAATCTTGACCCACTGCCATCCCACCTCCTCCTTGACCTTAGCGGTTATCATCCCAGCCCTCGCCCATCTCTTCAACCTATCATTAACCTCTGGCATCTTTCCTTCTTCCTTTAAACATGCTACTATCACTCCAATCCTTAAGAAACCATCTCTTGACCCCTCCTCTCTGTCCAAATATCACCCCATCTCACTGCTTCCATTCGCCTCTGATCTCCTAGAACAGCACGTCTATCTTCCACTGTCCTCTCACCTCTCCTTCAACTCTCTCCTTTACCCGCTGCAATCAGGCTTCCGACCCCACCACGCTATCGAAACCGCCCTAACCAAAGTCACCGACCTAGTAACTGCCAAAGCCTCACGCCATTACTCAGTCCTTATACTCTTAGACCTGTCCTCTGCCTTTGACATTGTTGACCATTCACTCCAGCTACAAATCCTCTCCTCCCTTGGCATCATGCACTTGGCCCTTTCTTGGATCTCCACTTAGCTCACTGATCGGACATTCAGCATCTCTCACTCTCGCACCCTCTCGCCCGCTCCCTGTTGGTGTCCCCCAGGGGTCTGTCCCGGGCCCACTACACTTCTCTATCTACACCAGCTCATAGCATCACACGGCTTTCATTACGACCTGTATGCTGACGATACCCAACTCTATATCTCCTGCCCAGATGTCACCTCTCTACTCTCCCGGATCCCAGATTGTCTATCGTCCATATCCACCTTCTCCTCCCTCCTCCTAAAACTGAATGTGGAGAAAACCGAATTTATCATCTTCCCACCATCCCACTCTATCCCTCCACCTGATCTCTCTATCACTATTAACAGTTAAACTCTCTCACCAGCTCTACAAGTCTGCTGCCTTGGGATAACCTTTGACTCCAATCTGTCCTTCAAACCGCACATCCAAGCCCTCACCTCTGCCTGCCTCCTCCACCCGAAAAACATCTCCAGAATCCGCTCATTCCTTAACTTTGAAAACACAAAAATGCTTGTCCATGCCCTTGTCATTTCCTGCCTAGACTATTACAACATTCTTCTCTGTGGCCTCCCAGCTAGCACACTTGCTCCCCTCCAAACCATCCTTAACTCTGCTGCCCGCCTGATTCACCTCTCTCCTCTACCGCTCCCATCTGCCAATCCCTTCACTGGCTACCCATTGCCCAGCAAATCCAGTTCAAGTTAGCAACCTCTCACCTCCATTCATCTCTGCCTTAATCTCTAGATACCTCCCCTCCTCACAGGGCCTTCTTCTCTGATCTCCTCTAATCAGCTCCTCACATAACCGTCTCCAAGACTTCTCCCGTGCTTCTCCCACACTCTGGAACTCACTGCCTCAACACCTCAGACTCTTCTCCACCCTCACTAGCCTCAAAGGTAACCTGAAAACCTCTCTCTTCAGGATTGCCTATGATCAACATTAACCGTGTTGCACTGCTCCACCCCACAAACATGTCTGCCCCTCACCTTCTGTCTCTTCCCACCTTCCTTGTAGACTGTAAGCCCTCACGGGCAGGGACCTCTCTCCCTCTGTACCAGTTGTTAGTTACTTATTGTCACTTTGTAACTGTTTGACCAATGTTATTTATGTAAGCACCTCAAATGTACAGCGCCCTGGAACCAAGGGCGCTCTAACATAAATAATAATATACCTGATTCGGGGTCATATACCTGGCAATACCTGACTGGGGGAAATATACCTGGCTAAACTGGACTATGGGGGATATTAAACTGCCTATGAGGAACATTAAACTGCCTACGTAATTTTATTGGTATCCATTTTATTTCTGAAATCTACCAGTAGCCGCTGCATTTTCCACCCTAGGCTTATACTCGAGCCAATACGTTTTCCCAGTTTTTTGTGGCAAAAGTAAGGGCCTTGGCTTATACTCGAGTATATACGGTACATAATTTATGATGAAAGTTATATAATTTGGTAATTACTGGTATAAGTTGAGAAAATAGGCACATTCTTGGCCTGAAAGGCAAATCTTGTTCCATTACGACAACTCAGGCAGACCACATTGCAAAAGGTCTGTCTGTTCGAGCAGTAATGCGCCTAGTTTTGCCGAACCACATTTATAAATGTTTCTAAGGCTATGTTCACACGGTGTAATTGCGGGAAGTATTTCGCCCCACAATTATGCCGTGTGTACGGGAGCCCGCTGGCCCCATAGACATTCATTATTCTCGGCGCGTATACGCTGTGAATAAATGACATGTCACTTATCTCCCCCCGCGGCGTATTTGCCGAGCAGGTAGAGGAGACATCATCAATAGTTCTCTATGAGAACTGTGGATTACCGAAATGACTGGGAAGCATTTCACCCCGTATTCTGCGCAGTACGGGGTGAAATACGTTCTACTTTAAGCAGTGTCAGACTGGGGTGCCTAGGGCCCACAGGTGGAGTTGACTCTAAGGCTATGTTCACACGGCTTAACTGCGGGACGTAATTACCCGCCGTGTGGGCCGGGAGCGGCGGCGTATACGCACTACTAATTCGCGTCACTTATTCTCCCTCGGCGTATTCGCCGAGCAGGGAGAGGAGATGTAATCCATAGTTCTCTATGAGAACTGTGGATTACCGTAATGACCAGGACGTTTTCAGCCCGTAATTTGCGCACTCCGGCACGTAATTACGGACTGAAATACATTCACTTTTAAGCCGTGAACATGGCCTAAGGGCCCACCAGTTGAGTTTTTTTGGGCCCACCAGTGGAGTTTATTCTAAGGGTCCACCGTACTGCTATTGTAAATGACTGTACATGCCTTCTATACTGTTCTTCTTGCTTTTTGCATATTTTTCTATGCTTTTTTACCTCTATTGAGACTTTATATGCAGTTAAAAAACATTTCAGGGGCCCACTGGGGGTTTCCCCCATTCCCCTGTGGGTCAGTTCCAGCCTGACTCTAAGCCGTGTGAACATGGCCTGTTTAAATATGGTGCGACACCCTCAGAAAATTTTTGGCACATTATAAATTGTTGGGCCATGCACATGTTCATTCAATGCACCATTGAATGGGAAAAGAGGTGGACTAATCACTTTTGCCACATTAAAACTGACCTCTTCATACATGTTGCCCCAAATGTTTTAATTGAACCTCTGATGGCATATGTGAACCAGCTCTAAGGCTTCAATTGAGTGCCAGTCATGAAGTGGTTTTTAACCCGCTTTTCAATTCGTCTGTGTAAGGCCATGTTCACACTGCTTATTTGGGCACGTACTTCAGCCTGTAGTTCACGGCGTACTGTCCCAGTCATTACAGTAATCCACAGTTCTCATAGAGAACTATGAATTACGTCTTCTCTCCCGCTCGGCGAATCCGCCGCGGGGGGAGATAAGTGACATGTCATTTACTAGCGGCGTATACGCGCCACCAGTAATGATAGTCTATGGGCCGGCGAGGTGCATGCCCCCCGCTCCCACCCACACACATAACTACGCCCCGCAATTAAGCCGTGTGAAAATGGCCTAAGTGTAATAGGCAGGCATTCCTCTCATGAATAGTAAGGGGTGTGATTGTTCATTTGTACAACTTCTCATGTGCAACTGTGCATTCTGGATTTTTGGCCAGTCTCTGAAGCAGTATGACTTTCTTATATGAATTAAGCTGTGACAGAAGAACATCAGGCATCGTACTTGTGTATACTGTATATTCTTCAACATAGGATATTTGCTGTGTAGTCACCCTGTTAGCAGCTATTCATGCAAAAAAAAAAATATGTAGCAGCAATTGATAATGATCCAGCTTAAATTGAGGTTTCTGCTATTACGTCTTTAATAAAAATATAGTCCAGAAACTTTTTTTGCACATTTAAAACTTGTTGATCTCAAAACACTGTCTCAAGTCTTAGCAATGGGTAAAGCTCATTACACTTGTCACAATTGCAGCGTTACAGCTGCAATTTGCTCCTCCACTGGCAAGGTGTAATCTAGTAATCTGTTGCTTTACGACCATCCCTCAGGAAATTCAGAAATACTGGAGCGCACTCCTATCTTTTACTAGCAGCCTGCTGTACCTGTTTATTTGGAATAAATATCTTGCTCAAGAATTTGCCCGAGAACCTGTGGCAGCACATTTGGTCTAGGGCTTGCAAAACCCCCAGGTACTCCCAATAGCAGCATCAGCTGAAAATACACATCTCTAAAGCCATAGATCACACAGGGTGCTTTCTCTTGGATTAGCCCCTTGCTTCAACAACCTACCCATCAAGGTTTGGGTGTTTATTTAGGCCTTGTTCACACGGCTTATTTGTCCACGGATTGGCGCCGTACTCCGCGCCAGATTTGCGCTTCAGTACGGCACCAATCCGTCGGAGTAATTACGGTAATCCACTGCTCTCATAGAAAACAGTGAATTCCGTCGCTCCGTAGATAATGCATCGTCTATGGGGCCGGCGGGCTGCTCCCCTGCCGCGCTCCCGCCCCTTATTCACGCCGGAATTGCGAGCGCAATCCGGCTCGCAAATCCGGCGTGAATAAGCTGTGTGAACGGGGCCTTACTCATGACTCCTGACTACCTTGTCAAAACATAGGTGGAAGAAAAGGAGGGGGAAGAGGGCAGAACACATTTTCAAACCCAATTTGTTTCCGCACATTTTCTCACTTCATTTAAACTTCTATGAACCAGAAGAATAGTTCCTCCCTTTAAATTTGTTGCCTCAGGCAGAAAGACAACCAGACTATGTAAAGCTTAGCAGCAGTTTTTACAAGATGCCAAGGGTGAGGTACAGCCTGTATGGTCCTTGTGGGATGTAATTTCTGTTCACATGGCCCTCTTCTCTGCATGGGCCTCTCATCCCTTACATGAGTTGGTTATTTATTTTAGGTGCCAAGGTCGCCCTGGCTTAATGCTGGAGTATGCTCTGGCCACAGCCCTTGACATTTAAGCTTTATATACAAACTCACCCCATGATAAAAATCTGTCCAAAGCAAGAAGTTGTCATCTCTTAAGTGCACTAGTCGGTTGATTTATATATTTTCCCGTTTTCATATATGTGAGACTTGGATCAGATTTGGGATATATATATATAAAAATCTCCCCTAAAAACCACATCAGATCTCACGAAGATAGAATATGGAAGTGTTAGCACTTTGTCAAGAAGGTGACCACATACACAACTAAGTTCAAGGTGAGCAGGATGCTTGAGCTGAAAAATTAGGATGCTTGTCTGTCCCCTTTAGCTCCTTTTTACATATTGCTGTAACTACTTTAGAAGTTTTTGCCAGTAGATAATGTGATAGACCATGACCTGAACTATTAGAGTTTGGAAAGAGCTAGCATACAGCCCTATAAAAAGGTTACAGAGCAATGATACAAAGCTGTAGCGTACCAACCCCTTACCAGAGAACATACTAACTATTTAAAAGGTAAAAGCACCACCGTGAGCAGACCACATAGGGTAGCCTCCAACATTCTTTTTATCAATGCCAAGACCATATTATGTGACAGAAAACCAAGACACAGACATCTAGAAATGTAGTTTAATGGGTAGAAGGTTTGATGAGGAGCACGTTATATGCTGCACTCCCTCAGCTTCGCATCTGCTTGCTTGAGAGAAATCCAAGTATTCAAAGTACAAGAGCGAAGCTTGGACCAAATCAAGTGATTATTCAACCCAAATATCTGTGCTGCAAACTGAGCTGCCGCTTCTGGAGACAACACTGTGGAACATCCAAGCCCTGTGAAAGGTACAAGAGCTTATTTACCAGGAGGGGAGAAACATCACTATAAGACTGTACAATTTTCCAGAGTATTCTCTTACCACTGGGCATTCGCAGGGATGACCAGACATCCTGTGCCGCCCAGTCAGCAGTAAGGGGTGGGCAATTTATAACTGGATACGCTGTATTTCCAGATAGGACAGGACCCAGACCATTGCTTCTTCCAGCAACAGCGACAAAGATCGTAGGAACACCATCCCCTAAGACAATACAAGAATATTCTTTAAAAGTAAAAACATGAATCAAACTGAAGGGGCAGCTTCACCACTAAATATGCAGAAATGGTGTCGGTCACTAAGGGGCTGCAGATATTACCTTCATACTCAGCCTTTATTCTTAGAGTTTCATCCGGGCCTTTGTGAGCAGAAGTCACCCTCAGTTCACATGGAATGCCATAGTTTGCACAGGACTTCTTAATTTTTTCACAGTGCACTAGATCAGAAATCGAGCCCATCAACACGACGACCCGTCCACGGCTTTTACTGGTCAGTAGCAGCTGAGGAGACAATGTAGGCAATATTAAACACCAAGTATAGTCACAGATCTAGAATTATTACACTTCTGTTCTCATATGGCATAAATCCTAACCAGGCTACATTCCAAGCTGTGGAGACTTAAAGCCACCTAGTAAAGAAATTTCTATTTCTTTACTAGGAGGCGTTAAGTCTCCACCAGTTAAACCCCCATCGACATTAGGGTCTGTCAAGCACCACTGGCATCGTCCATCATATCAGATGTTGCCCTGCCATTATATTCAGTTTCCTATCCCTTCGTCAGAACAGAAGCCCAGAAATACTGCATAATTGCAGGTAGCCTTAGGGCATGTTCACACGATTTGGCTGCGGGTTCGGCGGCCAAATCGTGCCTAGTTTATTAACATGGTTTCTTATTGGAAACCGCATTAATATTCACATGCCACGGGTTTGGCCGTGGCTCTGGAGCCGTGGCCTTGCCACACGTGTGAGAACTCTCCTGTTAATTCTTGACAGGGAGTTCTCAGTGCGGTGGCCACGCGGCTGGCTCGCAGCGAGGTTTGCCCCCTGCCTATTAATTTGCATGGGGCAAACCCTCTTCGCAGCCGCGCGGGGACCACGCCGCAAACCTGCGTCGGGAGACGCGAGTTTGCAGCGAGGGCAAGACAAGGTTTGGCCGTGGGAGCCGTGGCGAAAGCCGTGGCCAAACCTGCAGTGTGAACAGGGCCTTAGGGTATGTTCACACGGTCAAATTTTGTCGCACATTTCACGTCGTATTTGCGCTCTAATAGGAGAGTGATGCGCGCCGAAATTACGGTAATCCGCAGTTCTCAGAGAACTATGGATTACGCCTCCTCTCCCCAGACATGCGGGGAGATAAGTGACATGTAATGACCAGCTATAGGGCCGTCGCGTGGGTATGTGCCGATCAGAGTGACTCCCAAACACCCAGCGTAATTGCAGGGCGTTCTGTACGCCCTGCAATTACACCGTGTGACCATAGCCTTAAGGCGGTAAAGTACTTGACTACTGCAATACATTGGCAACAAACCGACCTTTTGTTGCCTCTAGTTTTCTGGCAAGGTTTTTTTTTTTTT